>JANDJZ010000517.1:0-35158 GCA_027943245.1 Acanthamoeba sp. SK_2022b | reverse complement strand
ACATGGCGCGCTGCGTGTCGCTGCCGTTGGCCATCGCCATCACCGCCTCGTAGCCCTGGCGTTGGTGGAAGCTTTCCTCTTTGCAGATTTTCACCATCGCCCGCGCATAGGGGCCGTAGGACGCGCGGCACAGCGCCACCTGGTTGACGATGGCGGCGCCGTCGACCAGCCAGCCGATCACGCCGATATCCGCCCAGTTGAGCGTGGGGTAATTGAAGATAGAGGAGTACTTCATCTTGCCGTCGAGCATCTTTTGGTAGATGTCCTGGCGCGAACAGCCGAGGGTCTCGGCGGCGCTGTAGAGGTACAGACCGTGGCCGGCTTCGTCCTGCACCTTGGCCAGCAGCACCGCCTTGCGGCGCAGCGTGGGGGCGCGCGTCAGCCAGTTGGCTTCCGGCAGCATGCCGATGACTTCCGAGTGGGCGTGTTGGCCAATCTGCCGAATCAGGTTCTGACGGTAGGCGTCCGGCATCCAGTCTTTGGCCTCAATGGCGATGTCCGCCGCGATCTTGTCGTCGAAATGCTGCTGATACTGTGCGTCAGTTGTCATGCTTGCCTCTTGGTGATTCGTATTTTTCACATTAAACATAAAAATGTGAATCACTTTAACTAACCATAAGGCTACAAACTGATAACAAAAAGATCAAACGTAATTCATGTGGTTTTGCGAGGTTACTCACAAGGTTATTTGTTATTTTGTTGATTTTATTTGATAAATAAAGTGATTAATTCCTTGTTTATAGCAGGTTAAATGCCCTGAAAGCGTCTTTTGTTTTCTTTTTGTTAAAATTTGGTTTGGCGCGGACTGGTATTTATGTGATACGTAATTAAGCTATAGGGTGAAAATTTATGAATTTTGGAGGGCACATGCAGCAGTTACACAGTTATCTTTCTGGCGCCTGGGTGTACGGGCAGGGAGAGGGGCGCGAGATCCGCCACGCCGTGACCGGCGAGGCGCTGTACCAGGTTTGCTCCGACGGCCTGCCGTTGGCGGCGAGCCTGAGCTATGCGCGCAGCCACGGCGGCCCGGCGCTGGCGAACATGACATTCCAGCAGCGCGCCCAGATGCTGAAAGCGGTGGCGAAACACCTGTTGGCGCACAAAGAGGCGCTGTATCAGATTTCCTATCAAACCGGCGCGACGCGCAGCGACGGCTGGGTTGATATTGAGGGCGGTATCGCCACGCTGTTCGCCTATGCCGGCATGGCCGGCCGCGATCTGCCGGACGATACCCTGTGGCCGGAAGACGAGCTGATCCCATTGTCGAAACAGGCGCAGTTCGCCGCCCGCCACGTGCTGACCTCGCGCCCCGGTGTGGCGCTGCACATCAACGCCTTCAACTTCCCGTGCTGGGGCATGCTGGAAAAACTGGCGCCGACCTGGCTGGCGGGCATGCCGGCCATCATCAAGCCGGCCACCGCTACCGCGCAGCTGACGCAGGCGATGGTCAGGCTGATTGTCGACAGCGGGCTGGTGCCGGAAGGGGCGCTGCAGCTGGTTTGCGGCGGCGTCGGCGACATGTTTGCGCACCTGGATTACCAGGATGCGGTGACTTTCACCGGTTCGGCGCAGACCGGACAGCGGCTGCGGGCACACCCGCGCCTGCTGGAGAAATCGATCGCGTTCACCATGGAAGCGGATTCGCTCAACTGCTGCGTGCTGGCGGAAGACGTGACGCCGGAGATGCCGGAGTTTGCGCTATTCATCAAAGAAGTGTGCCGTGAAATGACCGCCAAGGCGGGGCAGAAATGCACCGCGATCCGCCGCATCATCGTGCCGGCGGCGCAGGTGGCGGCCGTGCGTCAGGCCTTGTTGCAGCGCCTGGCGGGGGTGACGGTGGGCGATCCGCAGCTGGAACAAGTGCGCATGGGGGCGTTGGTCAGCCACGAGCAGCGTGATGATGTGCAAAGCAAGGTGGATTTCCTGCTGCGCAACGGCTGCGAAGCGCTTTGTGGCGCGGCGCAGGATAAGCTGGAAGTCCTCGGTGACGGTGCGCGCGGCGGGGCGTTTTATCCGCCGACCCTGCTGTATTGCGCCGATCCGCTCACCCATCAGGCTGTGCACGGCACTGAGGCCTTCGGCCCGGTGGCGACGCTGATGCCGTATGCGGATACCGAGCAGGCGATTGCGTTGGCGTTGCTGGGGCAGGGCAGCCTGGCGGGATCGCTGGTGACTGCCGATCCGGCATTGGCCAAGCGCTTCATTCGCGCGGCGGCCTGCGCCCACGGCCGCATGTTGATTTTGGATGAGCAGGCGGCGGCGGAGTCCACCGGCCACGGTTCGCCGTTGCCGATGCTGGTGCACGGCGGCCCGGGGCGCGCCGGCGGCGGTGAAGAGCTGGGCGGGCTGCGCGCGGTGAAGCACTATATGCAGCGCACGGCGATCCAGGGCAGCCCGGCGATGCTGGCGGCCATCGGCGGCGAATGGGTGCGCGGCGCGCCGGTCGTCGAGCATCCGGTGCATCCGTTCCGGAAATACTTCGAGCAGCTGCAGCTGGGCGACAGCCTGTTGACCGCGCGCCGCACCGTGACCGAAGCGGATATCGTCAACTTCGCCTGCCTGAGCGGCGACCATTTCTACGCGCACATGGACAAGATCGGCGCCGCCGACTCGCTGTTCGGCGAACGGGTGGCGCACGGTTACTTTGTGGTGTCCGCCGCGGCCGGGCTGTTTGTTGACGCCGCCGTCGGGCCGGTGATCGCCAACTACGGCATGGAGAATCTGCGCTTTATCGAGCCGGTGAAGATCGGCGATACCATTCAGGTGCGGTTGACCTGCAAAAAGAAAATCCGCAAGCCGCAGAAAACCGCCGAAGATCGCCCGCACGGCGTAGTGGTGTGGGATGTGCAGGTGTTGAATCAGGAACAGCAGCCGGTGGCGCTGTACAGCATTCTGACGCTGGTGGCGCGCCAACAGGGGGATTTCGAGGCGTGATGCGCGTTTGCCGCCGCCGGTAACGCCGACGGCGGCAAATCAGTCAGATCAACGGCTGGCCGCGCAGCTGTTCCAACACTTTCAGCGGTGAACGCTGCGGATCCTGCATTTTATTCACCGGCAGCAGGAAGGTCTGTTCCAGCATAAACTGGCCGCCCATCGCGGCGTGCGGCGTTTGGTCCGAGAAGCAAATCCAGCTGCTGCCCGGCGGGAACGCCAGCGCCAGCTGTGGGCCACGCTGCTGATAATCGCCATCGGCCTTCATGGCGTCATGCAACTGCAGCATCAGGTGGTCATAATGGCTGCGGCGGGTTTTGGTGATGCGCACCTGGTGCTGCAGCCAGCTGCTTAACGCAGAATAGCGGGCCAGACGCGGCATAAAGCGTTCCGCCAGCTCAGGGAACGGCTCGCCGACCCGCCATTGGCGATGTTCACCGTGCGGATTGATGTTGGTGAAAATGCGCAGAATGCGTTCGCCGTAGTTCGGGCGCGACGGGAAAGCGCCGACGTGCAACCGGCTGTCGTCTTTGCGCCAGGAGCTATTGGCGCGCCAGGCGGAGACCGGATGCAAACGCAGGCTGCCGGTTGGGTGGTGCAGCGCCTCCTGATACTCGGGCAACAGCCCGGCGATCAGCTGACGGCACGACTGGTAATAGCGCTCCAGCAGTTGCTGAACCTGCTGTCGGCGTTCCGCCATGGCGACGCCGGTCAGCTTGCCGGACAGCGGCTGATAGCTGATGTTTTTGCGCTTCGGATCGACCAACGCCGGATCCAGCAGCGGCATTTCCTGCTCAGACAGGGTGAAGGCCAGCTCGGGCAAAAACAGCACCTTGCCCTGTTCCAGTTCGCTGACCGCGCTGGAGGCTTCTTGCGCCGCCCATTGTCGCAACGGCAGCGTCAGAACGGCCCGTTCACGCGTAATATCACCAGTAGGCATGAGATCTCCTTGCAAATCTATATCGCTTTATTCCCGTCTTTCAGGTTGCCGCGTGGTTGGCTGCACTGGCTTGCGCAGTGGCTGGCTGGAGCGGCGCCAGAAATTTTTGCGCCGGTCGCCCAATTGCAACGTGAAATTTGCGGGTTCTATTATGGATGTATCAGCAGGGCGCAGTGCGCCGAAGCGTGCGATGGCTTCCTGATATATAGAATAGTCCTGACAAGAGTATCACCGGCAACGCCAATAAAAAGTAAACGGGGGCTAAACGAGGCCTGGCGTAGGCACGAATAATCAAAAATGGCACGAATGGGTTGTTGAACGGCGTATTTTTTATCTTATTGAATTATATTAGAAATAAATACCCTGCTTATTTATTGGCGTTATTTCATTCAGAGAGCGGGGCGAGTCGGTGAAATAATGTTGCGGAGGGAAACTATTTCATTTTTGCCGGGTGAATAAATCGGGCCGCCAAATTTTGGTGACCCGATGATTGCTTAAGCGCCGTAAATGCAGTTTTTGCCTTTTTTCTTGGCCTGATACAGCGCGCTGTCCGCCTCATTGATAAAGCTGATCGGCGTATCGTTATACATATGCGGCACTTTGGCGCAGATGCCGATGCTGATGGTAACGATGCCGTGCGGGTTGCCCTGATGCGGAATTTTCAGATCTCGCACCGCCTGGATGACGCGTTCGGCGAAAATCAGCGCGCCCTGCACGTCGGTATCCGGCAGGATAATCCCCATCTCTTCGCCGCCGTAGCGCGCCAGAATGTCGTTGCTGCGGCACGCCAGCCCCTTCAGCGTTTGGCCGATTTGCTGCAGGCACTGGTCGCCGGCGACGTGGCCATAGCTGTCGTTGTACTGCTTGAAGTAGTCGATATCCAGCATCAGCAGCGCCACGCTGCGGTAGTTGCGCGAAGCCCGCGCCAGTTCGTTCTTCAGCGCGATATCAAACTGGCGGCGATTGGCCAGACCGGTCAGGCCGTCCAGCAGCGCCAACTCTTCGAGCATCTGGTTGATGCTGGTCAGCTGATCGCGGGTGCGCATCAGCTCGGCTTCGGTTTGCATGCTGTGCTTGATTTGCCGCAGCAGCACCATGCCCATCGCCAACAGGATCATCAGCAGGGAGAGGCCGCCGGCGGCGAACAGGCCGGCGTCGGTGCGCCAGTCCGCCAGCGCGTCGCGCTTCGACAGCCCGGCGGCGATCACCAGCGGAAAGCGATTGACCCGCGAATAGCCGTAGATGCGCTCCACTTTGTCGTACAGCGAGGTGATGGTGGCGTTGCCGAACTCCGAATGCGGTAAAATTTCGCTGAACAACACGCCCTTGGCGATGTTTTTACCGATCGAGGCCGCTGAGTAAGGGCGGCGGTAAAGGATGGTGCCGTCCGCCAGCAGCAGGTTCAACGAGGCGTCGGTGTTGAGGGCGAAGCTGTCGTAAAACTGGCGGAAATAATCGACGTACAGCGTCGCCAGCACCACGCCGCCAAAGCTGCCGTCCGGGTTGTTGAAGCGCCGTGATACGGGGATGATCAGATCGCCGGTAGTGCGGCTGCGGATCACCTTGCCGATGTACAGACCGCCGCCGTCGCGGTTTTGATGGTATTTGAAGTAATCACGATCGGCGTTGTTGGCGTTCTTGATGAACTTGCCCGAGGAGGTCGCCAGCCAGCGGCCGCGCGCATCGTAGATAAACAGCCCATGCAGCTGCGGCAGATTGCCAACCTGCGTCTGCATGACCCGCTGCAGCCGCGTCAGCTGCGATGGGCCCAGCCCGTCGTTCTGGAGACGTTCTGTCAGATCGAGCAGATTGCCGTCCACCTGCATGAAGGTATCGTCGGCGTGCTGCGCCAGCGAGCGGGCGAGGTTGGCGGATTCATGCTCGGCGCTGCGCAGATCGCGCTGGTGCGCGTTCCAGATTTGCCAGCTGTTAAAGAGGATCAGCGTGGCGGCAACGATGATGACAAACACGCCGGCCTGAAATAATAATGGGGAGCTTTTAACGCTGCGCGGCGGCACGGCATCCTGTATGGGTTGCTGCTGAGTCATGTCACCCTTGTGGTTTGATTACTATTCAATTTGAGTTAAGAGCAATCCTATATTTTATGCATAAATGCGCCAGACCTCTAGCCCTTAACGAGGCGATACGGAGAAAGGCATGCCGCAATCTGCCTCTGCGGCGGTGTGAAGACTACGGAGTAAAGAGTCAATGTCGGATTACATCATGATCGTTTTACTGACGCTGGCGGTGTATTACCCCCTTACGCTGGGGGCGCTGGCGGGGATGATGTACATCGCCTGGCGCCGCCGCCGATCGCCCTACTGGCGGTTGGGGTTGGTGCTGTTGACGCTGCTGTTCGTGCTGTTCGCCAAGGCGGCGTATGACTGGCACCGCTATAGCTAGCGGCGCCATGGCGGGTTATTCGACGTTGATCATCCAGTTGACGCCAAATTTATCGGTCAGCATGCCGAAGCCTTTGGCCCAAAAGGTGGCTTGGTAAGGCATCGTCACCTGGCCGCCCTGCGCCAGATTATCGAACAGCTTGCGCCCTTGCTCCGCATCGCTGGGGTTCAGCGACAGCGAGAAGCCTTTATGGGAAGCGCCGCCGCTGTCGTCCTGCGGGCAGCCGTCGGAGGCCATCAGCACGCCGTCGCCGATCAGCAGGCGCGCATGCATGATCGCCTCCGGGTTGACGTCCTGTGGCCCGCCTTGCCGAGCCTCTTCGGGCATGTCTTTGTAACGCATGACCATTTCAATTTTGGCATTCAACTGCTGCACGTAGAAGTTAATCGCTTGCTCACAGTTACCGCTGAAAAACAGATAGGGTTGTACCAGCATGACATTGACCTCGGTTGTGACCCGACAGGCAACGACCGGCCCGCGGGCAGGAAGAAATGGTTGCTGGCGGCAATGATTGCCGTCGGTGACTTATTAGTGTAGTTCCCTTGGCGAAGAATGCTTGTGCGAGGCGAGCGCGCCTTCGCCAGCGGTGTGGCGGGCGAAGGCACGAGGGCGTTAATACAGCGAAGGTTCGCCGGGCGGACGGGTTTTAAACCGGCGGTGCAGCCACATGTACTGATCGGGTGCCAGCAGCACCTGTTCTTCCACCACGCGGTTCATCATGGTCGCCGCGCGCGTTTCATCGTCCAGCGGGAAGTCCTTCAGCGGCGGCTGTACGATCAGCTCATAGCCCTGCGCATGCGGCAGCCGGCGGGGCACGAAAGGCACGATCGACGGCCGCCCCATGCGCGCCAGGATAAAGGTACCGGTTGTCGTGGCGGCGTTTTCAACGGCGAAGAACGGCGCGAACACGCTGCTTTGCGGGCCGTAATCGTGATCCGGCGCGTACCACAGGATTTCCCCCTGTTTCAGGTTGCGGATCATGCCTTTGATATCTTTACGATCGATCATGAACTTATTCGAGCGCAGCCGGCCGCGGGTCTGTACCCACTCCATCAGCTTGTTGTTATGCGGGCGATGCACGCCGATGCCGGGATTTTGCATGCCGAAAATGCGCGCGCCCAGTTCCAGCGTCAGGAAATGCAGACCGATCAGCAGAACGCCTTTGCCGTCCTGGCGTGCCAGCTGCATGTTTTCCATGCCGCTCACCTTGAACCAGCGGGCGATGCGCCAGTCGGGCCAGAACCAGGCCATGCCGACTTCGAACAGGCCCATGCCGACGGACTCAAAATTTTTGACGATCAGCGCCTCGCGCTCGGCGGCGGGCATTGCGGGGAAGCAGAGTGCTAAATTGCGGCGCGCTATTTTTACCCGGCGTTTCATCAGGCGCATGGCTATTCTGCCGAGGCCGTGTCCAAGCCGATATATGAGCGGGTAGGGCAGTAACACCAAGAGATAGAGCATTCCTAGCCCTATCCACAGCAACCAATAACGAGGGCGCAAGAATTCGCGCTCAAAGCGTTGGTTTGAAAGCATTTTTCCTGTTCTTCCTTTTCTTTCCCAATGGGACCTTAACCCAAATTGTTATACGGCGAATGATAGAACATTTGGTGCTAAATAGGGGTTTCCATTAATGCTTTTTTTTGCGCTTTATTTAGCAACGCACGGATAACGGGGCAAGTTAGGATTTTTACCGAGGAAAAGGAGGATATTTACCGCTATTTCAACCGGCTGACGCAATTGAAAAATAAAGACACAATTAAGCGCATCGCAAAAGTGACAACCGCTATGTAACCTTAGAGAAACAGTAACGCGGCGGAACCGTCCCAAACGGCGGCCAGCGCGTACAGCAGTGCGAGAATCAGGATGAACGGGGCATTGAACATGGGCGTTTCCTCCCGGAGATTTGTTTAAAGTTTAGTCTGTCGAGATGACAGCAGGATGAAATTAGATCGTTTTTTGTACGGTGAAATTCAGACGGACGGAAATGGGTAAACCGCTGATTTTTTACTATAGTCATAGTGTGAAGTTGTGCGTTTGTCGCCGTAAGCCCTGCATTGAGCGGCAGCGGGCAGATTGCCCGGAGCAAGATCGCGGGGCGGGCGGTGCCGGGCGTGAAACATGTGACGCAATTCTCAGAGGGTTGGTCTGTAAGGATTTGACATGTCATATGAAAATGACGATCTAAACGGTGTTGAGCAACCGAGCGACTACGTGAAAACCACCGCCTGCGAAGTGCGCAGCGGTGTAAAAGCGGCGCTCGAGCAATCATGTGCCTGCATCAAGGATAATCCTTGGGCGGGGATAGGCGCCGGCGCCGTCGTGGGCCTGGTAATAGGATTTCTGTTAGGCAAAAGGTAATAGGGAGAGTAAAGATGGGCATCATTTCCTGGATCATTTTTGGTTTAATCGCCGGTATCCTGGCCAAATGGATTATGCCGGGCAAAGACGGCGGCGGGTTTATTATGACCGTGGTACTGGGGGTCGTGGGCGCCGTGGTCGGCGGCTATATCAGCACCTTCTTCGGTATGGGTCGCGTTGACGGCTTTAACCTGGGCAGCTTTGTGGTGGCGGTAATCGGTGCCCTGGTGGTGCTTTTTGTCTACAGGAAGATCAAAGGCTAAGCAGCCGTTGCTCAACAGGGTCGCCGCGGCGGCCCTTTTTCGTGAAATCAATCCGGCGGTGCGGCGCGGGCCGTATCGGCTGAAAGGGGAATATCATGGGTCTGTTCGATAGCGTATTGGGTAACATTCTGGGCGGCGGCGCCAACGGTGGCAAAGGCATCGATTACATCGCCATTATGCAGTGGGTTGAGCAACAAGGTGGCCTGCAGGCCATTTTGGACAAGTTCCGTCAGGGGCAGTTCGGCGATATCGTCGGCTCCTGGCTCGGCAATGGCGAAAACCAACCGATTACCGGCGATCACGTACAGCAGGCGTTGGGTAGCGATGCGATTAATCAGCTGGCTGAAAAGCTGGGTGTCGATCCGGCTCAGGCCTCCAGCACCATTGCACAGTTCTTGCCAACGGTCGCGGATGCCGCTTCGCCAAATGGCGAAGTGCAGCAAGACAGCAACGAACTGGGCGACATGGTCGGCAAACTGTTCAAATAAGGCTTATGCTCCCGGCGTCTGGCCGGGGGCATTCACTCCGCTAATTCCCTCGATCGCCGTCAACGCCTGTTGCAGATGCGCCACCCAGGCGCGCACTTTCTCCGGAATAAATCGTAATGCGGGATAGACCGCGTGCAGCGCCATGGGCGGATAGCGGTATTCCGGCAAGACGGGCACCAGCGCCCCTGTCGCCAGCTGCTCGCCGATCAACGGCCGCTGAGCGCCGCCGATACCAAGCCCTGCCTCGATGGCCGTCAGCAGCGATAGCGTATTGTTGGCGCGGAACGTGGGCCGCAGCGCCACTATTTCGGGGCCGTGCGGGCCGATCAGGGTGAGCGTATCCCCGTCGTTCAATCCGCTGTAGCGAATGTGCGCATGTTTTGCCAGCTCCGCCGGCGAGCGTGGCGCGCCATGCTCTGCCAGATACGCCGGTGACGCCACCAGCAGGCGTTGCAGTTCGCCCAGCCGTTTCGCCACCATGCCGGGCGCGTGCAGTTCGCCGAAGCGTAGCGCCACGTCGATGCCTTCGCCGATCACGTCGGCGCGCCGATCGTCCAGCAGCAGCTCGATGGTGAGGTCCGGATGGCGCTGCTGGAAAGCGATGGCCAGCGGCGTGACGTGCCGCTGACCGAATCCGGTCGGTGCGTGAAGGCGCAGGTTGCCCTGCAGCCGGTGGCGCTGGCCGTGCAGCGCCTCTTCCGCTTCGTCGACCGCCGCCAGAATCGCTTTGAGGCGTTGATAATAACCGCTGCCGGCCTCGGTCAGGGAGACTGCCCGGGTGCTGCGAAACAGCAGCTGTGCCCCCAGCTCCTGCTCCAGACCGGCGATTTGCTGACTGACCGCCGGCTGCGTTAAGCGCAGATCGCGAGCGGCGGCCGACAGGCTGCCCAGCTCCGCCACCCGCACAAAGGTTTTCATTGCGTTCAGCTTATCCATGTCGATCTTGCCTATAGGTTTTTCTTATTAGTGTTAGTGGAGGTTCTCGTCTACCGCAAGCAGTGCTAATCAATAACACTCGGGGCATCGACAACCCGAGGAGTGACAAGATGAACGCAAAGCGACAGGCGTTAGTGATCGGCGCCAATGGCGTAATAGGGCGCCGATTGATTGAGGAACTGACCGGTCAGGGCTGGCCCGTGGTGGGTGTCTCGCGCCGGGGTGGGGAACCGGCGCCTGGTGTGCGCCACCTGCAGGAGGATCTGCTGGATGCGGAGGCAACGCGCGACGCGCTGCGGCCGCTGAGCGCGATTAGCCACGTCTTCTATGCCGCCTATCAGGATGCGCCGGATTGGGCGGGCCTGGTGGCGCCCAATCTGCAGATGTTGCAACACGTCGTCGAGGGGCTGGGGCCGATCGCGCCAGCGCTGGAGCATATCAGCCTGATGCAGGGCTACAAGGTGTATGGCGCCCATTTGGGGCCGTTTAAAACACCGGCGCGTGAAAGCGACGCCGGACATATGCCGCCGGAGTTTAACGTGGCACAACAGCAGTATCTGGCGCAGCGTCAGGCCGGCAAACGTTGGCACTGGAGCGCCATTCGCCCGAGCGTGGTGGGGGGCTTCTCCCTCGGCAATCCGATGAACCTGGCGTTAAGCATCGCGGTTTACGCGTCGATCAGTAAAGCGCTTGGGCTGCCGTTGCGTTTCCCCGGCAAACCGGGCGCTTACCACCGCCTGCTGGAAATGACCGATGCCGGGCTGTTGGCGCGTGCCACGCTCTGGGCGGCGACCGAACCGGCGGCGGCCAATCAGGCGTTTAATATCAACAATGGCGATCTGTTTCGCTGGAGCGAGATGTGGCCAAAAATCGCCGCTTACTTCGGGCTGGAATGCGCGCCGCCGCTGTCGATGCCGTTGGAGAGCATGATGGCGGACAAAGCGATGCTGTGGCGAGAGCTGGTGCAACGGCACCAATTGACCGAACCGGACTATCGCGCGGTGGCCGGCTGGCGTTTCGCCGACTTCGTCTTTTCCTGGGACTATGACATGTTCGCGGACGGCAGCAAGGCGCGGCGTTTCGGTTTCCATCAGTTTGTCGAAACCGAAGCCATGTTTTTCTCGCTGTTCGATGAGTTCCGCCGCCGCGGCATCATTCCCTGAGCGCGGCATCGGTTTCCCCGCAGCGCAGGCTGCGGGGAACGGTTTCAGAACGTCAACATGATCTTGCCGATGTGCTCGCTGGACTCCATCAGCGCATGCGCGGCGGCGGCCTGCTCGAGCGGGAAGGTTCTAAAAATTTGCGGCTTCAGCACGCCGCGCTCCAGCAGCGGCCAAACCTTCTCGTGCAGATCGGCGGCAATCTGCGCTTTGTCCGCGACGCTGCGTGAGCGCAGCGTTGAACCGGTATGGGTCAGGCGTTTCAACAGCAGCGGCATCAGATTGAGCTCTTTTACCACGCCATTTTGCGTGCCGATTTGTACGATGCGGCCTTCCATCGCCGCGGCTTGATAGTTCTTGGCCAGATAGTCGCCGGCGATCAGATCGACGATCACGTCGGCGCCTTTGCCGTCGGTGGCGTCTTTGGTGCGTGCGACAAAATCTTCGCTGCGGTAGTTAATCGCCACGTCGGCGCCCAGCGCCAGGCTGGCCTGGCGCTTCTCTTCGGAGCCAACGGTGGTGATCACCTGCGCGCAGAAGGCTTTTGCCAGCATGGTGGCGACTGTGCCGATGCCAGAGGTGCCACCGTGGATCAACACGGTTTCGCCGGCTTTGAGGTGGCCGCGCTGGAACACGTTGACCCAGACGGTAAAGAAGGTTTCCGGTAGCGCGGCGGCCTCGGTCAGGCTCAGACCCGCCGGCACCGGCAGCGCATTGCTTTCATGCACGGTGCAGTATTCGGCATAGCCGCCGCCGGCGATGAGGGCGCAAACCCGATCGCCGAGCGCGAAGTGGGTCACGCCTTCACCGATGGCGACGACTTCGCCGGCGATTTCCAGGCCGGGGATATCCGAAGCGCCGGGCGGTGGCGCATAGTTCCCCTGGCGCTGCAGCACGTCGGGGCGGTTAACGCCGGCGGCGGCGATTTTCACCAGGAGCTCGCCCGCTTGCGGGGCGGGCACCGGGCGTTCGGTGACGACCAGAACCTCGGGAGCACCCGGTTGGCTGATCTCAATGGCTTTCATCGTGCCGGGCTGCGCTGCATTTGTTGACATGCTCATTCTCCTCATCGTGGCGGACGTGGTTATCCAGGCGGAACGCCCGCAATAAAGTCTGCTGTTAGCTTAGCGAAATCGAATGAGGTGCGCGTGGTCGAATAGAGCGGTTTTGCGAGGAAGGGAGGACGCCGCCGCGATGGGCGGCTGGATATCAATCGTTAGGTGGGATGCGGAACCCTTTTAACGAGACGATAAAGTGTTCTTTCCCTTTGGAGATCTTGGCGCCTTTATCGCACCACAGGCTGGCAAGCTGGAAGAAGTCATCGCTGCCGATATCGTAGGCCAGTTCGATTTTCTTGGCTGTGCCGGCGCGGATGAGCTTTTCTGCTTCCTGATGGTTTGCAGCTTTAATTATGGTCATGGGCGAAATCCTTGGTGTTAAGCCAGAGCGGATAATCGCGAATCATCATATGGCCATAGTGTGACATTTTTGTGATGAAAACATGACGGTCCACGAAGGCGCGGCGTGCGGCGTGCCGTGCCTTCGCGGTGTGAACACGTTATCGATTACCGATCGTGCGGGCGAACGAATGTACTTTTTTTCTGATATTTTAAGTGTTTATAGAGCGAATGGCCCGCAATGCCGGCCAAGGCAGCCAAGAGGGCAAGGGATGCTGTGGCCATGAACATCACCTCCGAATAAGAATGGCAAGGAGGCGTATTTGTGACATTCATCACTTTACGGGGCAATGAGAGCAATCTGTAATCGGGCATGAGGGAGGAGCAAAAAAAAGCGCCTATAGGGAGGCGCATAAAGATTTGCAACACAGCTTGTTGTGTTCAACACCAGGAGGAGTGGTGAACTGGCGCTATTTTATGCAGCGGCGAGGGCGGCTGATATAGGTATTACTCCGAAAGCGCCGCTACCACTCATAGCCCAACTGAATGTTGTAATCGGGATCCTGATTGGTGGAGTAAGGATCGGATTGGCGGCGGCGATCGGTTTTCTTCACCGGGCCTTCATAGGCGGGATAAGGTTTGGCGCGCGGCTTGCTGCAGCCTGGATGATCACATTCGATATCGACGCGAAAACCGTTCTTGTCGCGTGCCTCTGCCCAGGTAATCGGCGGTTTCGCCGCCTTGGGGACCGGCCCCGGCGGAGCCACCGGTTTTGGGGGCGGGGAAACGCTGGGCTCTGGGGGCTGATAATTCAGCTCCAGCGCGCCCAGCGGGGCGCTGCAAGCGGCAAAGGCCAGCAGGGCGGTAACGCTGGCGGCCGGTAATGTGAGCCATCTCGGCATGGTGAATCTCCCTGAATGATTTCTTTGTGCAACTATAAAACAGCGTAACGATAATTACTATCATTTGTCTTGACTGGTAAGGAGAAGACGCGCGGCGATAGCGTCGACAAACAGGGTCAAATCCTGTGCGTTTAGCCGAGGTAAACTGCACGACGAGGCGAAAAGAGTTGCTATTGCCGCCCGCTCGTGAGTTAATGCTTACCGGCCTGTGGTACAGACCTATTTATGCACGACATTTTGAGTAAAGTAGTTCAAATTAAAAGCGTTATCCCGGATAGCCCTTCTCTGACGAATTTCCTTTCCAGTGCCTCCATAAGTAACTGATGACCGGCTATATCGCCCATAGCGGCTTACATTTATTATTGAAGGAAGATAGACATGTCTAACCTGATCAAAGGTCAAGTGAAGTGGTTCAACGAAGCTAAAGGTTTTGGTTTCATCACCCCAGCAGACGGCAGCAAAGATGTATTCGTACACTTCTCTGCTATCCAGGATCAAGGCTTCAAGACCCTGGCTGAAGGCCAGAACGTACAGTTCTCTATCGAGAACGGTGCGAAAGGTCCATCTGCGGCTAACGTTACCGCTATCTAATTGGCGTCTACCGCTGATTGAAAAAAACCCGCTGCGGCGGGTTTTTTTATGCCTGCAATTCGGCGGTGCGCAAAAAAAAGCCCGCAAGTCTGCGGGCAAAAGTTCCTTGTTACTTCTTCATTTGCGAGCGCTTCTCTGGGGGGGAAACGCCTGAAGACAGGCTACGCGAGGCCGGCTTAAGATTCTGCGGCCAAACCGTTAAGAAAGTGAAAATCCGGGCGGCGGCTACGCTGAGAGCGAGGCCGGATTGGTGCGGGGCGGTGTCCTTCCCCCTGGGTTTTGTCATACACTGATGCCAATCGCAAATGATGGGGAACGGTATGCAGGTTAACGATCGAGTGACGGTAAAAACAGACGGCGGCCCGCGGCGCGAGGGCGTCATTCTGGCCGTAGAGGTATTCAACGAAGGGACTATGTATCTGGTTTCTCTTGAAGACTATCCGGCGGGCGTATGGTTTTTTAATGAAATCGACAGCCGTGACGGGACGTTTGTGGAGCCATGTCGCGAGCATGGGCAGTAACGTCGGTTAATCTCATTAATTTGCTAATGAAATTGTCCATTTTGAGATTATTTCATTACGGTAAGATTTTTTTTATCGCCGGCAAAAAAATACCCGCTGCGCTAGCGGGGGGATAGCGCAGCAGGTATTCTTTTGGTGGTTCCAGTATCCGATATCCCGGTGACTTTATCCCCGGATATTTAACGGTCGACAAAACAGAGTGGGGGCATTCTCTGCGGCTCAACGGCTATTGACAAATATTCCACTGGTCAGCGTATCGGTCAAACGAACAACGTGGTAAATGATCTGCTTGTTGTGCGTCTTTATTTTCCGCTTGATGTTTCCCTTGTGGGAGGAGACCGTTTTGGCCTTTATTTGCATCTGGTCTGATATCTGGATGGTGCCTTGACCGGACATCCACATGCGTAACATGTTCGATTCGGTCTGGCTCAGCGTTACCGGCGTTTGGTCCAGAGAGGACTTCTCCGCCCGTAGGGACGTTCTCTCGAGATAGTGACTAAGTAGCTGATTCATAGTCTCTGGTTTGATGGATTTTGACGATATGATGACGTTCTTGCGAACATATAAATAATCGTCGAAATGTACATTGGTAATAGCCATGAAGATGAAGAATAACGTATCCGGGTGCAGTGAAATCACCCGTTTTATTCGCTCGGTGGCGTTTGCTTCGTGGATGAAGCAGTCCTCGTTAATAAACACCAGGCTCGGATTCAACTTGCTGCATTTTTCATGCAGGCTGTCAATATCCTCGATGGCATTAATATGGCGTTTTTTCACGCCATGCGAAGTCAGATAGTCGGTTAATCCCAATCTGGTATAGCTACATGAATCCATGATGATCGTTGGCATATCGCACCCCCACTTAAATCCGTTTTACTGCGGTAATATGAGAAAAAGCCTGAAAAGCCGAAAGGCAAAATGGAGCAATAATTCAGTGTAGCCAGTGTTCTATCAATAAACACGACGGCACTCAATGATATTTTCATACTAAACTTATTAATCACATGAATCTATAAGTTTGGCTTAAGTCAGCGAGATTTGCTGCCCGCTCGGCGTTGACGCGATCGGCCTGACTTGCGCTTGGCGCCCGCGCTTGCTGACATTGCTTGCCGAGATTCTGTTCATCATGTCACGAAACAAAATTTTAGTTTGCTAGGAAAAGTCTTAAAAAAAATTCATGTGTTGGCTTTTTGAAGTTTTTCAGTGCGTTTTTTGAGCGCTTAAAAAGTGTTCTTTTGGTCTCTTTGTTTTTTTAATGATAAAAATCATTAAGTTGAATCATACCCTTCCTCACCTGTTAATGATAATCACTTCTTTTTTTATCATAACAACCAACAAAAGTTAACGTTGTGGCTGAAATGTGTAGCTTAATTGTTGCTATAAATCACCGTTTTACAATGAGTTATCTGGATATTTATTTTGATTGAAATAATTTTGGTGAATATTTAACGGTGATTGAGTTGTTTTTCTAAACTATCATCCTGTTGCCCGCGCCAGCGGGGCGGGGGGCAGGTCGGAGTTGTCTCCGGCCCGCGTTGGTTTTAACTTGCCTTTCCACCTTTCAAAAGCAGGATGTCGCAGTGAGACAGAATCAGTATGGGCAGCCAATAGGCGATGCCCTTCCTCATTGGCAGCCGGCAGGCCTGCCCGGGCACAGGTTGCTGCAAGGGCGGTTTTGCCGCCTTGAACCCCTTAGCCTTGAGCGCTGGGGGGATGAGCTCTATCGAGCTTACCAA
This sequence comes from Acanthamoeba sp. SK_2022b, assembly GCA_027943245.1. Classification (NCBI taxonomy): domain Eukaryota; phylum Discosea; order Longamoebia; family Acanthamoebidae; genus Acanthamoeba; species Acanthamoeba sp. SK_2022b. The sequence continues at coordinate 18,532 of JANDJZ010000517.1, read as the reverse complement.
ACCGCCGAGGACGACCGAGACTGGACCTATCTGTTTTGGGAACGGCCGCAGACGCGCGAGGATTTTCAGCGTTACCTCCAGGCTCAGGCGTCCAGCGCTGACAGAAACACGATGGTGGTGGTCGATCAGGCGAACGGGCGCGCCGTGGGGACCTGCGCTTTTTTGCGCATCGATCCCGGCAACGGCGTGGCCGAACTGGGCACCATCAACTGGTCGCCGCTGATGAGGCGCAGCGCGCTGGGCAGCGAGGCGATTTTCCTGATGCTGCGGCATCTGTTTGACGATCTTGGCTATCGGCGCTGCGAATGGAAGTGCGATAGCCTCAATTTGCCTTCGCGCCAGGCCGCCGAGCGTTTGGGGTTCCGGTACGAAGGCACTTTCCGCCAGGCGGTTGTCGTCAAAGGGCGCACGCGCGACACCGATTGGCTGTCGATCATCGACGCGGAATGGCCGGCGCGACACGCCGCCTTTGCCGCCTGGCTGTCGCCGGATAACATCAGCGATGACGGGCGGCAAGCGCGGCGTTTGCAGGCCTTCCAACTCGGATAGCGCCGCGCGCCTTAGGCCGTCTCTGGCAGACAGTGGCGCAGCGAGTCCAGCGCCAGCCGGATGTCCCGTTCCTCCGTCATCCAGTTGACCAGCGCGGCGCGGATCCCCGGCTGATGGCTATAGGTCGTTGGGGTGCAACGCACCACGCCGTGCCGGTTAAGGCGCTCGAGAAAGCGATCGCGCGCCGCTTCGCTGTCGCCCAGCGGGCGGCTGAGCGCGAAGCACACCACGTTCAAATTCACCGGCGCCAGCAAATGGAAGCCGTCGTCGGCCGCTAACGCCGCGCCCAGCGCCTGCGCCAATCGGACGTTGCGCTCGACGATATCCCGTATGCCGCTGCGGCCATAGGCTTTCAGCGTCAGCCAGAGCGGCAGGGCGCGAAAGCGCCGCGAATTTTCCGGCGTCAAATGCAGATAGTTGTCCGGCCGCGGCGTCGGCGCTTCCAGGTAGGCCGAATGGTTCTGAAATACCTGCATCTGCAGATCCAGATGGCGGGTAAATTGGATCGCGCTGTCATAAGGCACGTTCAGCCATTTGTGCGCATCGACGGTGATGGAGTCCGCCTGTTGCCAGCCTGCGAGTCGCGGTGCATACAGCGGCGAACAGGCCGCCACGCCCCCGAAGGCCGCATCGACATGCAGCCAAAACGGATAACGCTCCCGCAGCGCCAGCAGACGCGGCAGATCGTCGAAGGCGACGGTGTTGACCGTGCCGGCGCTGGCCAGCACCAACGTGGGGCGGCCCTCGCCGGCGGCGAGCTGCCGCTCCAGCGCCGCCATATCCATGGCCTCAGACTCCGGCAGGCTGGCGACGGTCGTCAGCGCGTCGCGGCCGATGCCGAGCATGCTGAGCGCCTTTACGCTGCTGGCGTGCGGATTGGCCGCCAGCACCCGGATGGGCCCCAGCGCCGCCAGGCCCCGTTGGGCAATATCCACGCCGTGCTGTTGGCCCAGCCACTGCCGGCCAATGGCCAGCCCGGCGAAATTGGCCATGGTGGCACCGCTGACCAGGCTGCCGCTGAACGCTTCCGGCAGGCCCAGCAGGGATTTCAACTGCGTCACGGCGGCCAGCTCGATCGCCGCGGCGATCGTATCATGGCTGAGCTGGCTATTTTGGTCTGTCACGCTAACCAGCCAGTCCGCCGCGACCGCCGCCGGGGTGCCACCGCCGGTGACGAAGCCGAAATAACGCGGGCCGGCGCTGGCGGAAATGCCCGCCTGATAACGCTGCCAAAAGTCATCCAGCGCCGCCAGGGCGCCTTCACCGTTTTCCGCCAGCCGATCGTCACCGGGTTGCAGCTGCTGTTGCGCGAGCGGTGGGCAGACCGAGCGCTGCTGCAGCCCGGCCAGAAAATCTTCCGCCAACTGGCGGGTGTGGTCGAGGATCTGCGGAAACTGTGTAAGATCCTGTTGTAAACGTGGGTGCATGGCGGCTCCGAAGCATCAGGGATAGATGGCATAAACATAGAACAGTTGCCTGCGGGCCAAAATCGATGAAAAATAACCTTTTTGGATAATCCGGCTAACCAGTGATGAGTGAACGCCTTCCCCTGCATGTCTTGCCGACCTTCGTTATCGCCGCCAGGTTGGAGAATTTGCGCGCCACGGCGCAGCAGGTGCATTTAACGCATGGTGCGGTCAGCCAGCAAATCCAGCTGCTGGAGCAGGCGGTCGGCTATTCGCTGTTTGAACGGCGCGGGCGCGGTGTGCGTCTGAATGCGGCCGGGAAAGAGATGCTGGCGGCGGTAGAGCCGGCGCTGCAGGCGCTGCAGCAGGGCGTTGCCCGCGCCCGGCGCGCCGCGGCAAGCCAGACGCTGCGTATCAGCGTGCTGCCGTCTTTTGCCCATTACTGGCTGTTGCCGCGCCTGCCGGCCTTCCATGAAGCCTGCGCCGATATTGCGCTGGATATCGATGCGTCGCTGACATTGCAGGATCTGTCGCAGCGCGGATTCGATGCGGCGATCCGCATCGGCAACGGCCAGTGGGCGGGGCTGCAGGCACAGCGTATCGCGTCGGGCGATGTGCTGCCGGTCGCCTCGCCGGACATGGCGCGGCAATGGGGAACGGCATTCGAGAACGGCGGCGACGTTCCCTTGCTGGAGCACGACGTCAGCCCCTGGCGCGCCTGGTTCAATACGCAAGGGCGCTCGCTGTGCGGGCGGCAACAGGCGTTGTTCAACGATGCCGGATTGTTGATTCGCGCGGCCGAGCAGGGGTTCGGCATCGCGCTGGCGAAAAAGCTGCTGGTGCAGGATGCGATCGCCGCCGGGAGGCTGGTGGCGCTGGCCGCGCCCTGTCGCCTGAGCGATGACGACGTTTATCTGGTGTGGCCGCAGACCGCCGGGTTGACGCCGGCGGTCTTACGTCTGCTGCAGTGGCTGCAGCAACAGTTGGCGGCTATTTAACGGCGCAGCCACGCCGGCTGCGAGGTGCCGAGCGCGGTCGCCGGCAGCGCCCATTGCAGCGCCGTGCCCTGCAGGCTTAACGGGGCGCGCAGACGTTGCGCGGCGCCCCAGTCGGTCAGTTCCGCTTCCGGGTTTTCGTCGGTGGGGCCGGCCGGCGTCAGGGCTTGTGGCCGATAATGCGCCGGATAGGGATGCGCCAGCAGCAGTTGCGCCGTGCGCGCCAGCGACAGCCTTGCGTGGTAGCCGGTGCCGCGGCTCAGGCGCTGCGCCATACCGGTCAGCACCGCCGCCGCCATCAAATAGCCGGTGGCGTGGTCCAGAGCCTGTACCGGCAGCGGCAGCGGCAAACTGGCGCTGCGCCAAACCATGCCCGCCTCCGCCAACCCGCAGCTCATCTGCACCAGGCTGTCAAAACCGCGCCGGGTGCGCCACGGCCCGTTCCAGCCGTAGGCATTCAGACAGACGTCGATCAGGCCCGGCGCCAGCGCGCGTCTTTCCTCCGCGCCATAGCCCAACTTCTCCAGCGCCCCGGCACGGTAGCCATGCACGATCACGTCGGTGTTTCTCAGCAGATGTTCAAACGTATGGCGATCGTGCGCATTGGTCAGGTTGAGGCGTGCGCTGCGCTTGCCCAGCATCACCTCGTGCTCGACGCCGGGTTCATCCCAACCGTAAGGATCGATGCGCAGCACGTCGGCACCCAAACCGGCGAGAAAACGGGTGGCGATCGGTCCGGCGAGAATGCGCGTCAGATCCAGCACCCGCACGCCGTGCAGCGGCCGGGCTATGGGCAGCGCCCAGCCCGGCGGCGGTGCTTCCGGCTGCAGCGAGGTGTGAATCAAGGGTTCGAGCGCCACGCTCTTGCCCTGAATATGTTGCCGCCACGCGGCCGCCGAGCGCATTTGGGCCGCACAGCCGCCGGCTTCGATCACGGCCTGCTCCAGCTCGCTCTTTTTCCAGCTCAGCACGCGCGCCGCCAGCGTGCCTTTGTCCGATGCCGGGCCCAGCACCTGTTCCACCGCTCGCCGATGGTGCGGCGCATTGGTATGCAGGCGTATCCATCCGTCTGCTGTCTCGTAGTCACCGGCCAGGGCGTCCCAGGCCGCAGGCAGCGTCCAACCCAACGGACGCAGCGTCCAGCCAAACCAGAGTGAGGCCAGGCGTTGATCGACCCAGACCTGCGGCGCTTCGGTTGCCTTGCGGAGAAGCAATTCGGCGCAGGCCAAACCGGCGGCGCTCCAGGCGGCGGTAGCCAATTCGGTGACGGGAAAAGCCGAAGGCAGTGCGCCGGTACCGCTTACGGTTAACCGGTCGCAGGGCGCGGGGCGCTGCCCGAGGCTTTGCCAAATCTCGTCAAGCAGAGTGTGGATCAGAGGCGTCATTGGCCACTCCTTGCGGGTCGTCGGAAATATAGCCTAGCGTAGCCCACCGCCGGCGGCCTTGCTAAGGCGCAACGTCGAACGTGCGGCCGTCGGCCAGCTTGGCACGTAGGCTGTGGGCCGCTACGCCGGCGAACGGCTGCGCGCTGAAGTTGGCGGTCAGCGTCGACCCGTCGCTAAACGTCGTCTGTTGCACCCAGCCGTCCCGATCGAGCCAGCGGAAGTCGGTCAGCGCTTTGTCCCACAGGGCCTGATGCAGCGGCCGGAAGGCGGCGTCGGCGCGTTTGATCGCCGGCAGGCGGGCCGCCAGGGTGGCGCGGCTCAGATGGAACATCGGCGCAGTGTTGTACAGCTGGCTGAGCAGACTGCGGGTGGTCTGAACGTCGCTAAACTTCAGATTGTCGTAATTCCAGTGGTGGCTGCTGACGATCGCATCGTGGAAAACGGCCTGGTACAGCGGCAGGCGGTAACGCGGATCGAATTCGACGGTGCGGTAGGGCTGTTTCACCTTGGCGGGGCGGAAGAAAAATGCCGGTTGGGCGTTGGGCCACCAGGCGCCGAGATAATAGGGCGAGGATTTATCCTGATTCATCTGTTTATCGCCCCAGCCGAATCCCCAGGTTTCCATGCCGTGGGCGAACATCAGGCTGCGGGCGGTCACCGCATTGCCGTCCTCCGAGCCGAGCGGCAGCTTAAGGGTGGCACTGAACCAGGCCAGCCTGGCGTTGCGCGCTTCGGCCATTTGCGCCGCGCCGGTCGGGTGGTCGGGCTGATAGTCGTCGGAGACCATGCCGGTGCCGTCCACGTCGAGAAACAGGCTGTTCAACCCGGCCAGTTGCACCAACTCGCGCATGCGCCGTTGAGAATAGGGCAGGACGCAGCCCGGATTGAGGTAGTAACCCTGTTTGCCGAAGCCGGGTTTCTTGCTGCCGTCGGCGCGCACGATGGCGCAGGTTTCCCGCAGCGTCGTCGGCAGTTGCGCGGTGAGCCAGCTGTCGTTCACGCCGCGTGGAATGGCGGTATCGTAGGAGTCGTAGCTGGCGATCAGATAGCCGGCCGCTTTGGCGGCGGTTACCGCCTGCGGGTGCAGGAAGGCGGCGGTCCAGTTATCGGTGCCCAACCACAGGCGCGGCAAACCCGCCTGGCGCAGCGCATCGATCACCGGTTTGGCCAGCCCTTGCCCCCAACGGTCCACCGGGGTTAACCAACGCCCCAGCTCTTGCTGTGCCCGCTCCCGCACCGCAGCGGCCTGGCGCTGCTGTGCCTGCAGAAAATCGGCGTCATCCGGCGTGGCGCCCAGCGGAATTTGCGCCGTCAACGCCTGGTTGATGCCGTCGATCAGGGGCTGTTGCTGCCAGCCCTCCGGTGTTTTGCCCGCCAACTGCAGCAGGAGCTTTCTGCTCTCGGCATCCATTTGTTGCCGCAGCCCGGCGGCGGCCGGAGAGGCAAGGTAGTGCAGCAACCCCGGCCAATCTTTGACGTCTTCCGCCGCCAGCAGTTTGTCGCCCCACAGGTAGACATGGGTGGCACCGATCAGCTTTTCGCCTTCGGGCGCCTGCTTTATCTTCTCGCGCAGGCTGCTGAACTGGCCGCTTTGTTGCAAATAGTCGCGGTAGCGGCGGGCGCCGGACAGCGGGGTGTCGCCGACGTGCAGCAGCACCTCGAATGCCTGCTGTTGGTTGAAGCGGTTGAACTGATGCCCGGCGCGCATCTCCAGCTTTTCCTGCGCGGCGGCGAAGGTGACCCGGTTGCTGAACGGCGTCAACATCAGCCAGCTGTAGACCTTGCCCTGGTATTGCTGGCTCCACAGCGGCAGCTTCAGATCCCAGTTGGTATCCAGCGGCGTCATTTCCGCCGTCAGGTAATGGCGCCAGACCGCGTCGTCGAGCGGAATGCGGCTGCCTTCGCCGATCGGCAGCAACAGCGTTTCCGCCTGCGGCGGCAGGCGGTACCAGTTCAGAAGCTGTGGCCGGTCGCTGCTGAAGCTCAGGCGCAGATCGCCGTCCTCCAGCCTGGCGCTAACCTTGACCGCGCTCTGTGGCCAGCGCCAGCTGGCGCGTTGTGGCGACGCAGTGAGATCCGCCACCGGTTGCGCGGGCTGCGCCAGATTGACCGGCACAGCGCCGGCGGCAACGCGCAGCGTGGCGGGATCGAGTTCAAACTGCGCGTCGCCTTGCTGCAGCAGCAGGGCATCGGCGGGAAAGCTGACGAGCAGCGCGAGCGCGAGCGGAGAAAGCCGGTGTTTCATCGGGGGCGTCCTTGAAAGATGAAGGAGGACAGTTTACCGATAAGCGCACTGGCGCCCAACGTTGTCGCTGCCTATTTGTGACATCGAAATATGATCGCGGTATTCCAGTTTATTTTTCGTTTAATAAATTAGCCTTTACTTCATTACCTGACGTCACTATACTCAGCCAAAATTTCGGTGGAGAAACCCAATTGGACAGTTGTAGTTGTAATAAAACAAATAAGGCAAGCTGACCAATTCTCTTCTGATTTGTTGCTTGCCGTTATCGGCGGGCAGCACCCCTCTCCAGTTATTCCTGAGCTGTGCATACCCGAATAAAAAACGTGTCCTGAGGCCTGACGGTTTCAGGTGAATTGAGTTGGACGTTATTATGGTATTCTGCAGCCACAGCCTTTTCCCTCCAGGCACAGCACGCTGATTCGCTGATTTATTTTCGGCGCGACTTTGCGTGTGCTAAACAGCACATGATTTTATCTCCTGCGGTTAATTAAGGGGACAGTCATGGCTATGACTCCTTTCGTTTTAAATTTATTGCTGGCAATGTGCCTGGGCGCGGTGATTGGCGCCGAGCGCCAGTGGCGCCAACGTATGGCCGGCCTGCGCACCAATGCGCTGGTAGCGACCGGCGCGGCGGTCTTTATTCTCAGCTCCATGTCCACCGATCCGGCCAGCGCCGGCCGCGTGGCCGCGCAGATTGTCTCGGGTATCGGCTTCCTCGGCGCCGGCGTTATCATGCGGGAAGGGCTGAACATTCGCGGCCTCAACACCGCCGCCACGCTGTGGTGTTCGGCGGGGATCGGCGTCCTGTGCGGCCTGGGCCAGCATTGGGATGCGGTGGTCGCCACGCTGGTGATCCTGTGCGCCAATATCCTGCTGCGCGAAGCCGCGCAGCGCATCAACCTGCAGCCGCACCAGCAGGCGACCGATCTGGAACTGTGCTATCGCATTCAGGTGACCTGCGGCGAACAGGATGAAATTCTGGTGCGCACCCTGATTCTGCAGGCGCTGAACGGCGTCGCCTTGCGGCTGCAGTCCTTGCGCAGCGCCGATATTTCCAGCCCGGGGCAATTGGAAGTGTGCGCGGAAATTACCGCTACGCCGGCTGCGCAAAAAGAAATTGAGGGTATTGTCTGCCGCGTCAGCCTGGAAAAAAGCGTGAGTGCCGTTCGCTGGCGCGTCGCGTCTGAATTACCGGTCTGATTAATTATATAAATATTTACTAACTTGATTATATGTTCAGGTTTATTCAGGCACGCCTGAATAACGCGGAACATTAAGGAGGCGTTATGGACGATGACCCCGGAAGGGAAATGATTTCTGCGTGGCTGACAGGGTAATCACGCTATTCAGTCACGCTAATTAAAAAATTCCACTCTGCGCACAGTCACCTGTTTATCGGGCGGGATATCCCTGTGCGCAGAACGAAAATAAGAGAATAGCGTTATGACTCAGATTAATGAAAGAACGCGTCGCCGTGATAAAGACGCGGTGACCTACGCCATTGCGCAAGAGGCGACCAACAGCATCGCCCAAACGCTGGCGAACCTTAAGTGCAACCGCAACGGCTTGACCCAGGACGACGCCGATGAGCGGCTGGAGCAGTTCGGCGCCAACCAGGTCGCCCACGACAAGGCGCCGCATGCTTTGATTCAGCTGATCAAGGCCTTTAACAACCCGTTTATCTTCGTGCTGATGGTGCTGGCTGCGATCAGTTTCTTTACCGATTATTGGCTGCCGCGCCAGAGCGGTGAAGAAACTGAACTCACCGGCGTTATTATCATTCTGACCATGGTCACGTTGAGCGGGCTGCTGCGTTTTTGGCAGGAATACCGCACCAACAAAGCGGCGGAAGCGTTGAAGTCGATGGTGCGCACCACCGCCACGGTGCTGCGCCGCAGCAGCTACAGCGCGCATCCGCTGACGCTGGAAGTGCCAATCCGCGAACTGGTGCCGGGGGATATCATTCAGCTCTCCGCCGGTGACATGGTGCCGGCCGACGTGCGTCTTATCGCCTCGCGCGATCTGTTCATCAGCCAGGCGATTTTGACCGGCGAAGCGATCCCCATCGAGAAATACGATGCGATGGGCAACGTGGCGCAGAAGTCGAGCGACGGGGAGGTATCCAGCGAGAACGCGCTGCTTGAGCTCTCCAATATCTGCCTGATGGGCACCAACGTCGCCAGCGGCACCGCCACGGCGGTGGTGGTGGCGACCGGCGGACGCACTTACTTCGGCTCGCTGGCCAAGTCGATCGTCGGTTCGCGGGCGCAAACCGCGTTCGATCGCGGGGTGAACAGCGTCAGCTGGTTGCTGATTCGCTTCATGCTGGTGATGGTGCCGGTGGTGTTGCTGATCAACGGTTTCACCAAAGGCGACTGGAGCGAGGCGGCGCTGTTCGCACTGGCGGTGGCGGTCGGCCTGACGCCGGAAATGCTGCCGATGATCGTCAGCTCCAACCTGGCGAAAGGGGCGATCGCCATGTCGCGCCGCAAGGTGGTGGTGAAGCGCCTGAACGCCATTCAGAACTTCGGCGCCATGGACGTGCTCTGCACCGACAAGACCGGCACCCTGACCCAGGACCGTATCATTCTCGAGCACCACATCGACGTCAATGGTGCCAGGGATAATGAGGTGCTGCACCTGGCCTGGCTGAACAGCTTCCATCAGAGCGGCATGAAGAACCTGATGGATCAGGCGGTGATCCGTTTCGGTCGCGGCAAACCGGGGATCGAAGCCCTGGGCCGTTTCAGCAAGGTGGATGAGCTGCCGTTCGATTTCGTGCGCCGCCGTCTGTCGATCGTGGTGGCGGATGAGAATGGCAAGCAGCAGCTGATCTGTAAGGGCGCGGTAGAGGAGATGCTGGAGATCGCCACTCACGTGCGTGAAGGCGACAAGACGCTGGAACTGGACGACGCGCGCCGTGCGGCGCTGCAGGCGCTGGCCCGCGAGTATAACGAAGACGGCTTCCGCGTGCTGGTGCTGGCGACGCGCGAGCTGGATGCGCAACGCCCGGCCGACCCGCTGAGCGTGGCCGACGAGCGCGACATGGTGGTGCAAGGGCTGCTGACCTTCCTCGATCCGCCGAAGGAGAGCGCGCAGCAGGCGATCGCCGCGTTGCAGGAAAACGGCGTGACGGTGAAGGTGCTGACCGGCGACAACCCGGTGATCACCTGCAAGATTTGCCGTGACGTTGGGCTGGAGCCGGGTGAACCGCTCTCCGGGCTGCAGATTGAACAGATGGATGACGAAGAGCTGGCGCGCGAAGTGGAGCAGCGCACGGTCTTCACCAAACTGACGCCGCTGCAAAAATCGCGGGTGCTGAAAATGCTGCAGGCCAACGGCCATACCGTCGGCTTCCTCGGCGACGGCATCAACGATGCGCCGGCGCTGCGCGACGCCGACGTCGGCATTTCGGTCGACACTGGCACCGATATCGCCAAGGAATCGGCGGACATCATCCTGTTGGAAAAGAACCTGATGGTGCTGGAAGAGGGGGTGATCAAAGGGCGCGAGACCTTCGGCAATATCATCAAGTACCTGAACATGACCGCCAGCTCCAACTTCGGCAACGTGTTCTCGGTGCTGGTGGCCAGCGCCTTCATCCCGTTCCTGCCGATGCTGGCGATCCACCTGTTGATTCAAAACCTGATGTACGATATTTCCCAGCTGTCGCTGCCGTGGGACAAGATGGATAAAGAGTTCCTGCGCAAGCCGCGCAAGTGGGACTCTAAAAACATCGGGCGCTTTATGCTGTGGATTGGGCCGACCTCGTCAATCTTCGATATCACGACGTATGCGCTGATGTGGTACGTGTTCGCCGCCAACAGCGTGGAACACCAGGCGCTGTTCCAATCCGGCTGGTTCATTGAGGGGCTGCTGTCGCAAACGCTGGTGGTGCATATGCTGCGCACCCAGAAGATCCCGTTCATTCAGAGCACCGCGGCGCTGCCGGTGTTGCTGACCACCGGGTTGGTGATGGCGCTCGGCATCTACATTCCGTTCTCGCCGCTCGGCGCCCTGGTTGGCCTGCAGCCGCTGCCGTGGGAATACTTCCCGTGGTTGGCCGCTACGCTGGTCAGCTACTGCGTGGTCGCGCAGTTGATGAAGCGTTTCTATATCCGCCGCTTCGGCGAGTGGCTCTAAGCAGCCTCGGCGTTCACTTCGGGGGCGAAATTCTTCGCCCCCGCACCCCTACAGCAGTTTGTTGACCAACAGGCCAAGCATGATGGTCAGCGTGAAGGAAAACAGCGTGCCGAGCAGCACATACTCGGTGCGCATCTTATCGTCACTCTGGCGCAGATCGCCGAAACGGAAGATAGATTTGGCCGCCAGCAAAAAGCCGATCGCCGGGATTTGCCCCAGCAGCACAAAGGTCAGGATCAGCGTTCTCTCCAGATAGCCAATCTGTTTGCCCGCGCGCAGCAGCGAGTCGTTGTCGGCCTTGGCCGAAGGCGGCATTTGCGGCGTCCAGTGCGCCAGCAGCTGCCCGATCAACAGGCTCATCGGCAGATAGATCAGGCTGTAGGCCACCAGCACCAGGCCGGTTTGCCAACACCCCAGTTGCCGCCCCAGTGCGGCAAGCAGTTCACCGGCGTTCGGCGTCAGCCCCAGCCACAGCAAGGCGATCACCGCCAGATGCAATCCCTGATCGAGCAGGAAACTGCGGGCCGGGCTCAGGCGGCTCATCGCGGTGACTTTTAGCAGATCGATCAGGTAGTGGCTGACGGCGATGACCAGCAGGCTGGCCAGCACCTGAAGTGAGGAAAGCCCGCCGTGCAGCAGGCCGAAACCGGCCACCACCCAGGCGGCCAGCACCCCGTGCAGCAACGCGTGCAACACCAGAAAACGTGAACGTGCGCGATGTTGGATTTTATCTTCCACCCAACTCAGCGGCTGCAGCGGAAAATCCGCCAGCAGATGGACGAGCAACAGCCAGGCCAGCAAGGGCGCATAGGTCAGATCCATAGTCAGACGATCCTGTTAATGGCGTGAATAAACCGCATGATTTCCTCGTAGGCCGCGCGTTTTAGCGCGGCGGAAACCGTGGAGGCGGCTTTCTGCAGCTGGTCCGCCACGGCGGCGCCGCTGTCGGCGAACATTCTCGCCTGAACGATGCGCGCTTCGGCCTGTGACAGGCGGCCAATCACATGATCTAACATCGGCAGCAGATCGCTGACAATGGCGTTTGTCCGATCGTTGTCGGTTTTCAGAGCCAGCCGGCAATTTTTTGCCATGGCGTCCAGCGCGCTGCCGGAATTGATAAAGGCGCTGCCGTAACCGGTGGCGTCGGGCCGTTGGCTGCCCAGCCCGATGGCGATGCGCGCATCCCAGTGCGCGGCGCCCATCGCCCGCAGCGCGAGGCGAATGTACACCGCCAGCAGCAGCCCGTCCTCCGGGGCGGCCTGCGCCTGGAAGGCATCGCCGCGAAAGATTTCCACCTGATGCAGCCGCCCGTCGCGCCGTAGCCGATCGAGCAGGCTATGCAGCCCATTGAGGTAGTTGACGGTGTCTGACCGGCGAGAATCGACCAGATCGCCGCTGATAACGCTGATTGGCGTCGGCATGGCGTGTTCCGTTGTTTGCAGAGGGATGACTATAAATTCGCACCTGGATGCGAATATGTCAATAATTCGCCTTTGGATACGAATTTATCAGGTTTTCGCCTGTGAAGACGAAACGAGGTTGGGCGAGCAGTGGGGGATGAACGGCCGGGAATGCGCGGGCCTGTCAGGCTCGCCACCGGCGGCGTAGAGGGAAAGTGGCCGGCGACCGGCCGTTCAGAAGCTTTTAACCAGCACCTCACGCGGCATTTCGCTGCCGTGTTTCAGCAGGTGCTCAAACGAACGTTCGCTGCTTTTCAGCTGCTGCAAAAACTCTTGCGGCGACAGATCGTGTTTTTTGCCGCTCATGTAAGCCAGCGCCAGTTCTTTTGCCTGATAGCGGGAGAAGTTGTACATGGTGTCCTCGATACGGTGAATGTCAGTGCTCACGATTGTAGCGAAAGAGCACATAATGAACAGTGGCTTTAGCGTATGGAATCGATAGCTGAAACTTAACTTGCCGGTTGTAACAGCTCGTCGCACAGGCGCTTGATCACCTGAGCCTGCGGCAGGCCGTTGTGCAACATCTGGCGGATATGCTCCGAATCGCTGATGCCCTGGCGGACATGGCGCTCGACCGCCTGCAGCACGGCCCGATCCTCCTGCCGTTCGGCGCAACCGCTCAGCGCTTCGAGCGTGTGCAGGATGTGGGCGGTCAGGCTGCTGCGGCGCAGCGTCGCGGGATCGACGTATTCGGCGGCGAAACCGCTGCGATAGGCGTTGATCTTGTTGTAATGGGTGAAGGCATCGTATTCCGGCGCGATCGGCGTCCGGCGCCGCAACAGAAAATCAGCCAGCAGACGGCAGTAACCGACCAGCAGCACGGCGTGCGCGAGGCGCAGCGGCGTGTCGCAGATGCGGATCTCCACCGTACCCAGCTCCGGTTTCGGCCGCGCATCCCAGTAAATATCCTTGACGCTTTCAATCACGCCGGCGGCGTTCAGCCGTTCGTAGTAGGCGTTGAATTCGCGCCAGCTGTAGATGTGTTCCAGGCATCCGTAGTTGGGGAAGGAATTCTGGGCGCTGAAACGGGAGCTGGCAAAGTGCGTGTCGACGCCCTGATACAGCGGCGACGAAGCGCTGAGCGCGATCAGCTGCGGAAAATAGGGCGTCAGCGCATGGCACAGGTACATTGCCTCGTCCCCGTCGTTGACGCCGAGGTGAATGTGTTGGCCGAACACGCAGGCCAGCTTGGAGAGATAGCCAAAGCGGCTGGCCAACTGCCTGTAGCGCGCGCTGTCGCTGATGACCTGTTTGCGCCAGTCGTTGCTGAGATGGCGGCCGCCGCCGCAGACGTCGCAGCCCAGGCGCTGTGCGCTGCGCCGGACGGTATCCGTCAGGGCGCGCAGCTCGGCGTGCAGCTCATCGAGATCGCGATGCACCGAACTGTTCAGCTCCACCATCGATTTGGTGAGCTCATGTTTGACGCGCCGGCGATCGCCGACCGCGCTGACCACCCGATCGGCCCGATCGGTGAGATCGTAGCGCTCGTCATCGACCAGCTGCAGCTCTATTTCGGTGCCGATGGAGAGCCTTTCCGAACGTTTGAATGTGAGCGGCATGGTGCCTCCCCCCAATACGCAACGTTAATTCAGTATAAGTCGCGGGGGGAGGCTTTGCCGCAGAAGGAGGGCTTAATGCAGTTCGGCGCCGCTGCGGTCGGCCAGCGCTTCCAGCAGCGGAGCGGAAGGCACGAAGAACAGGGTGCCGGTCACCGCGTGGCTAAAATCGAGCAGCCGATCGTAGTTGCCGGCCGGGCGGCCGATAAACATGTTTTCCAGCATCTGCTCGATCGGCTGCGGGGAGCGCGCATAGCCGATAAAGTAGGTGCCGAATTCGCGCAGGCCGGGGCGGCCGAACGGCATGTTGTCGCGCAGAATTTTCACCTCGTTGCCTTGCTCGTCGGTGATGGTGGTCAGCGAACTGTGCGATGACGACGGTTTGACCGCTTCATCCAGCTCGATGTTGGACTGCTTATGGCGACCGATGATCTTCTCCTGCGTTTCCACGCTGAGCGAGTTCCAGCCCTGCATATCATGCAGGTATTTTTGCACCAGCACATAGCTGCCGCCGCTGAACGCCGCGTCTTCGTCGCCGATCACCGTGTAGTCGAAGGCTTCGTGCCCCTCCGGGTTCTCCGTACCGTCGACGAAGCCGATCATGGCGCGCTGATCGAAGTAACGGAAGCCGTGCACCTCTTCAATGACCGTCACGGCGTCGCCGAGCTTGCCGACCAGCTGCGAGGCCAGTTCGAAACACAGATCCATTTCATCGGCGCGGATGTGTAGCAGGATGTCGCCGGGCGTGGCGACGGCGACGCGTTCCCCGCTGCCGATCGGGCTGAACGGATGCAGCTGGCGAGGGCGCGGCGCGCCAAACAGCGTATCCCAGGCTTCGGAGCCGAAGCCGCAGACGCAGGTGAGGTTGCCCGCCGGCGCGCGTTTGCCGACCGAGCGCACCACGGCGGCGATGTCGCCGCACCAGGCGCGCACCGCCGCCAGATGGGCGGGAACGGGCGACAGGGTGGCGACGATGAAGATGGCATGGCGCGTCACCGGCGTGAATACGGCTTGCGGCGGGGGGTTATTTGCATTCATTGCATTCGGCTCCAGTGTGTTCGGGTGAAATAGGTCAAATCAAATTAAAGTGCTCGTCGGGTTTCATCGGCGGCGGCAGCGGGCTTTGGTCGTTCATTTCCAGCAGGTTGCGCTCGATGGTGTTGCAGATGGCGTTTAACGGCAGATGGTTGGCCGACACGCCGAACGGATCCTCCAGCTCTTCGGCCAGTGAGTCCCAAGATAAGAAGGTATAGGAAATGAACACCGAAACAAACGGTGTCATGTAATGCAGGTCGGTCACCAGGGCAAAAGGCAACAGGCTGCAGAACAGGTAAACGGTGCGCTGCAGGATCAGGGTATAGGCGAACGGCACCGGCGTGCTGGCGAGCCGTTCGCAGCCGCCGAGGGCATGGGACAGTTCGCTCAGCTTGTTGTCGAGCAGCTCGAAGGTGATGTCGCTCAGCAGCCCCTGGCGGCGCAGCTTGCCGATCTCCTGGCCCAGCATCAGCAGGATGCGGTTGGTCGGCATCGGGCTGGCGATCACTTCCGCCAGCTCTTTGCTGGTGAGGTTGTGGTACAGATCGGCGGTCGGATCGGTGGCGCGCAGCTGATGCTTCAGGCTCCAGCTGAAGGCGATCAGCAGCTTGGCGACCTTCTGATGCACCGCCGGTTCGTCCGGCAGCAGGCTTTTGATCTGGCGCAGCAGGGATCGCTCGGTAATCAGCAGCGAGCCCCACAGGTTGCGCGCTTCGACAAAGCGGCTGTAGCCGGCGTTATTGCGAAAGCCGAGAAAAATGGCGATGGCGATGCCCAGCAGGCTGAACGGCGCGATGGTTAAATGTACGCCGAGCTGCTCGTACCATTGATAGCTGATCACCGCCACTATCGACATCAGTACGTTCAGCGACAGACGAAAGGTGATCTTTGACAGCACGGAACCGTGCCAGGCGAACAGGCGAATAAACCAGTTCTGGTTCGGGCGAATGATCATGACGTGGGGCTTCCTGGTGTTCTGCTATTGAGAATAGTCGATTCTTGTCCGGCGGCGTTAGGCCGCCGGCGTCGATTGCCAGAGCCGCTGCGGATGCGTATAGACGGTAGCGCGCCCCGGCTTGCTGAAGCCCACCAGCGTCAGGTTGCTGCACTCGGCCACCTCGACCGCCAGGCGGGTGGCGGCGGAAACGGCGAACAGGATCTCGACGCCGCACATGGCGGATTTTTGCACCATTTCATAGCTGGCGCGGCTCGACACCAGCGCCGCCCCCTGTAGCCACGCCTGTTGGCTGCGGTAGCCCAGCAGTTTGTCGAGCGCCACGTGGCGCCCGACGTCTTCACACCCGCCGCTGAGTGCGCCGTCCGGCTGGATCCAGGCCGCCGCGTGGGTGCAGCCGGTCAGTTTCCCCACCGTTTGCACCTCCTGCAGCTGTGCCAACGCCCGGTCGAGCAGGGCCAAATCGAAGCGTTGCGTGAAGGGCAGCGGCGCGATGGGCTGGGCGACCTCCTGCAGCTGCTCCACCCCGCAGACACCGCAGCCGGTGCGGCCGGCCAGGCTGCGGCGCTTCTCTTTCAGCTGCATAAAGCGGCGGCTCGAGAGTTCCACATGCACTTCAATGCCGTTGCAGGCCGGCTGTTGGCGAATGTCGTAGATATCGTCGGGGGAGGCAATGATGCCTTCGGACAGCGAAAAACCGATGGCGAAGGCCGCCAGATCTTTCGGCGTCGCCATCATCACCACGTGGGAAATGCCGTTGTACACCAGGGCGACCGGCACTTCTTCCGCCAGCCAATCCTGTTGCGCCTGAGCCAGATCGTTGCGCTGCCAGACCGCGTGGCGCGACAGGCATTCCTGTTCGATATCGTCGGTTTCTGCGAGGAGTAGGTGCTTATTCATAACGTTCTCGTGACCGTCGGTGACGAGGCGCCGACGGGAGTGAATTCTTATTAGCAGGTGTGGGGATTATACAGGATCCTGATCCCACTCGCGTAGGGAATGACGCCCTGCCGGCGCTCCCATCAGGTTATCCACAGTTTTGGTGGATAACGTGTGTGCAAGGGGCGGTGAAACGCTTAGCAGGCGTAAAAAAAAATCGCTCAGAAAATTATTATATTACGCGGGAAAGCGCGATCCGCAGGGGGGTAGGGGGTTGCACGCGTTCTCATTTTGTTTATGTCTTACTGTATAAATATACAGTTTTGTTATGATTATGCTGAGCAATTCAAGGTTGTATGCTTTTTCACCAGGTGACCCCCTGGCGTTACCGCTGTTTGCCGATCGCGTGGCCTGCGGCTTTCCTTCCCCGGCGCAGGACTATGTCGAGAGCAGGCTGGATATCGGCAAGCTGCTGGTGCGGCACCCCAACGGCACCTACTTTGTGCGCGCCAGCGGCGAGATGGAGCGTGCAGGATGGATCAGGCACTACCGACAGATTAAGAAACTGAGCATCCGAGAAACAGCAGACGCGACAGGCTACAGTACTTCCCAAGTTTGTCGCATTCAGGCCTTCTATAAAGAAGTTGAGACTGATTAAAAAGCAGCCTTAATGTACAATAATTTTCGATATTCAAACTGACCCCATGAACAATCAATGAGTTAGAGGTAAAAGATGATTTCATACAAAAAAACCATACCTGCTCTTGTCATATTCGCTTTATCTAATGCTGTGGCATATGCGAATGATTTCGACAAATCAAACGAAGCGATGGCAATTTCAGCAATAGGTTTTTCTGGCTCAAATGCTCGTGTTGCACATGATGTTTGTGGGGCAACCAATGAGAAAATTGATAAATATAAAAAACAAATAAAAGACTCATTAACTAGAACATTAAAGTATGAACAGTCAGGATTCGATACGCATTGGGATAATGGTTGGAAAAATGCTGATTTTTTGGTTAAGTCATTAAGTAATGATGAAGCCTATAAAAAAGAATATTGCCGAGAGGTTTTAGATGGAATTAATAATCCTGAAATGAATTAAGGATTATTCCTTATTTGGGGTTCTACGCCGGAACTCCAGATTTTTCCGTCCGCTAAAATTATCCCCGGTTGAGCAGCTTTATACCGTCAGCTCGCAGTGGACCATCAGGGAAAATGTGGCGGTACAGCGTTTGTCGGGTTATCCCAAGCTCCTGGCATAACGTACTGACTTTCGTCTCTGGCCGTCCCATTGATGCCATTGCCAGTCGCAATTTTATTGGCGTCATTTTGTAAGGCCGTCCGCCGTTCCTCCCGTGAGGCAAGGCCTGCCGCTGTTCTTTGCGGCGCTGTACGCAGCAGAGACCGACGGCCGCGCGCGACTGGCTCGACACCCGCTTAGTCCCGCCCTCTGGTCAAATGCAGGCTGACGTGTACAGCCTGCAGGCAGAGGATTTCGTCTGGCAACCGGTATCGCCCGCCGTCGGCGCCGTTCGCAATGACAATCCCTCACTCATCCTGCCCATCGATACGCCAACGGTCTGAGTGCCGCATTATCCACAGTTTTGGTGGGTATCATGTGTGTAAACACACGCGAAGAACGCCAAAAGCTGCAGGAAAAATCACTCAGAAAATTATTATATTACGCGGGAAAGCGCGATCCGCAGGGGGATTGGGGGTTGCACGCGTTCGCGTTTTGTTTATGCTTAACTGTATAAATATACAGTTTGGTTATGATTATGCTGAGCAATTCAAGGTTGTATGCTTTTTCACCAGGTGAACCCCTGACGTTACCGCTGTTTGCCGATCGCGTGGCCTGCGGCTTTCCTTCCCCGGCGCAGGACTATGTCGAGAGCAGGCTGGATATCGGCAAGCTGCTGGT
>JANDJZ010000516.1:0-43586 GCA_027943245.1 Acanthamoeba sp. SK_2022b | reverse complement strand
TACATACCGAAGTGACCGTGGTGTCGCAGTTGCGCTCCGTAAACTTGCCGGTCATCGTCTGCGTTTCGTTCACGACGGACATGTTACACCCAGCGTTGGTGTGGAGGGTGGCCGCGTTGACGGTGCCCCTGTTGACTCCCTCAATGATATCTGTGCGTCCAATCATGAGTCCACGCCACGGGAAATGTGCGTAGTCGACTAGTCCTCATGGGAGGCATACCAATCTCGCCGTTGGTGGGCCAGCTGGGTCCGTAGGTCCACCAGGCGGGCCAGGTTCCTGACGGTGGAAGCCGAGCCAATCGCGATCGTCTGGTGAGAAATCGAAAGACAGAAAGAAAAAAGAACGGAGACCAGATGTACCGCAGCCAGTGGGCATGTGGGCGACGTCAGCGATGAAGATGCCTCCGTTGAACAGGGTCTTGGATTCGAGGCGCACAGAGTCGCGTCCGCGCGCTCCCGCGGCGACGACGTTGGTGGTGTCCGGCTTGAGCTTCACCTGGCCATTGGACGTAACCGAAATCAAGCCCTTGGCTATTGGTTGGCCAAGAATGGTTGTTAGTTACAGCCAATAAGATCCCATCCCTGCTTGTGGAATGAATGGCGGGATCAGGAATGCCTTGGGCGTAGGTGCGGTTGACGTAGTTGACGAAGCCGAGGGAGGGATCGTCGTAGGTGATGAAGTTGAACTTGTCGAAGAAGGTTGAGCCCTTGGCTTCCCAGCTGAGGGAGTACCCTGCTCCGTTCGCAGTGTAGGTGGCGAGGGCAAGCACCAGAGCCAACGTACACAGAAGGTGCGATCTTTGTTTCAAGGACATCGTGTAGATCGAAAAGTATCTTGTCAAGTTGTTGGTTGCAGGAAGAAGAAGTAGATGGCTTTGGCGAGCTCTGTGTGCTTGAATTAATGGTTGCGGCAAGGCTAATGGCGTTGTGTGGCCTCAGCCCCGAGATCCAGGGTGTTGCTGGCCACAGAATCCTCCCTTTATCCCAGTAATCGCCTGGTTTTGTGAGGCTGGCCTTGCCTAGCCTTGAGGTAACTCTTGGGACATAACCCCCTTCACTCCTGACATGTTGTGGACAGGGAACCTCATGGGCACAGTGTGCTCTCCTCTCCAAGAGCCAAAAGAGCAAAAGAGAAGAGGTGGAGAGAGAGAGAGAGAGAGAGCGGTGGGGTATGTGGTGGTGGTTCAAAATCATAAGAAAATACAACAGCAACGATAAGAGGCTAATCAGGCTACTTACAGACCCAGTGGGTCTTGCTCAAGAGTTGGCCACTACGGCGTGCAGACGAAGGTCATCGCAGAAGAAGGCGCGGATGTCGGCGATCAGGCTGTCGGGCTCCTCGAGAGCCGGGAAGTGGCCGCCGGCGGGCATCTCCGTCCACCGCTTCACCGTGTAGAAGTGCTCCACCCATCGTCGTGGCGGCCGCAGGAGCTCCTTCGGGTACACCGCGATCGCCGCTGGCACCGGCACTGCGGAGAAGGCAGGCAACGGGCATCAGCTCAGGCGTACGATTGGTGGAAAACAAACAAAGAGAAACACGTGCTACCAATTGCATTAACGATCACAAAAAACAAAAGCAAAAAAGCAAAAAAAAGCAAAAAAAAAAAGCAAAAACAAAACAAAAAGCAAACACACACGTACCTGGAATAGGCGGCGAGGTAAAGTTGCCGCTCTTCTTGGATTCGTAGTAGAGGCGCGCTGCCGAAGTGACCGAGCCGGTGAGCCAGTAGATCATGATGTTGGTGAGCAGGTCGTCCTTGCTGTCGGAGCAAAGCAACGCACACAGAGTGGTTGAGTCTTCGCTGCCAACAGGGAGAGGGGAAAGGAGAAAGGAAAGCTCACCTGAATCGCGTCTCCAAGTCGCCGCTGCAGTCACTCCACGACCTGAACTTCTCGACTATCCACGCCGCCAGGCCAGCTGTCCCGGTGGCACAAAGGGGTGCGAGTGAGTGCGGTGGGCCTGGTGGCCGCAAGTTGGGGCGGCGGCGCGTACTTGGGGAGTCTTGAAGGGCGTAGCCGATCGTCTGCGGCTTGGTGGCTTGGATGTCGATGTAACCGGTCTCTTCCTCCACGAATTTATCGAAGCCGTTCAACCACTCCCTCTCCTTGGCCGTCAATCGCCATCTGCGGGCATGGGCGCTCGGTTGAGTGTGGGCCATTTTTAAATCGAGTAATAATAATCATTTAAATAATAATAGTAATAATAATAAAGTCTAACCTTTGGAAGATCACATCAAACGCCATCTTGGCCTTGACGATGAGACTCCGAGGCTCGACAGCCACCTGAAGAACGTGAAGCGTCGGTTAAACGAACAAACGGCGATCGGGTGGGGATGGGGGAGGAAATGAACGACACGCACCATGTTGAGGTGAATAGCGAGACAACGCTGGGCGTCGATGATGCCCATGTGCGCCGCCACGAGGTGACCCCAATCGCCGCCTTGGGCCACGTACTGCTTGTAGCCCAGCGTTTCCATCAGGCTCACCATCATGTTGGCCACCTTTTGCACATCGCAGCCAGGATTCAGCGGCGCTTCTGACCACCCATAGCCTGCACTCAACACTTGGTAAGCCAACCGCACCAACGCGAGACTGGGCTCATTTGAGAGAGAGAGAGAGAGAGAGGACAAACGCACCAGGCAATGAGGGAACCACGACGTGGAATGCATGTTCCGATTGGCCTCCGTGCCTCTCGGGACGAGTGAGCGGTCCGATGAGCTTGTGGAACTCGTAGAAAGAACCCGGCCATCTGAGTCACGGCAATACCGAAGAAGCTCCAGTCAGTGGCTGTGCTGGCGCCAAATCGAGAAATCACAGAGAAAGGCAAAGGCCTACCCATGCAGCAGGATGATAGGAATGGCGTCCTCTTTGGCAGACTTGACGTGGATAAAGTGGACCTGACGATCCTCGATCTGCGGCACGGGCAATGATTCGTTGTTTTTAAACTACTTCTATGGACGTATGCGGACACAGCGATGACATGTTGGCGTACCTCGATCTTGTAGTGAGGGAATTGGTTTAGTCGTTTCTCGTGCATACTCCAGTTGTCGAGGTAGTCGTTCGCCCAGTATTTGGTGAGTTGCTTCATATAGTCAAGATCTGTTGATCGCAGTGGAAAGAGCGCAGGGGAGTGTCAGGACAAGGGGCGCATGGATTCGAGACGCGGCACACATGATGAAAGCGGGTACCGGTTCCGTAGGACCACTTGGCATCGGGAGCAAGCTCCAACTGATCGGGCCAACGAGTTTTCTCAAGCCTCTCCGTCAGGTCGTCCAGCTCTTCGTCCTTGATCGAGATCATGAACGATTCGGGCTCCTTCCTCTGCTCGTATCAACGAAACCACGACCCTCAGTCGTTCGCTCGGAAAAAAGACAAGAGCAGAGGAAAGGGAGGCACCTGCACATCGTCGGTTCTGGTCTCGGCCATACCGAAAGACAACGGCTTATTCTATGAAAGAGAGTAGCGTTAAAATAAATAAATAAACAATAAATAGCCTTTTTTTTTGTATAAAGTAATAATAATAGGAAGAACGCGGCAAGGGCGGGTTGCGTACGGGCTGGGTCATGCGCTTGGAACCGAGGCCGAGGGCGCGGAACATGGAGTTCTTGGCGCCGTGCAGCATGTTCTTGAGGTCGATGCTGCAGAGCACACACAAGCAGTCGCCCTTGGCGAAGTTGGGGTTCTGCTGGGCGAACCACATCCACGTAGTGCTTAGATCTCGCGGCCTCGACCGTGCTAGATCCGACAAGCGGCCCTCTTCCACGCCACCGGCGCTGGCGCTCTGTTTCACGGCCAGGCTCTCGATGACGCACGTATGCGGGTTGTAAGTGCCCCAGTCGCCCGCGCTCTCGGTGCCCAGCATATCGAGCACGCGCTGCTCGAAGGGGGGCGTCGGTCGCACACGGCACGGGTAGAACTCGCCCATCGATCGGCTGAAGCTGAGGTACGACTTGAACGAGTAGGTGATGAAGAAGTAGTACATCTCTTTGAATGGATTCTTGAGCTTGGTGGCGATGCACAGCCTCAGAAGGGCGTAGATGGGTGTGCTTTGGCGTCGGTAGTCGGCGGTCACTGTGAAGAAGTCACCGACGACGACGGTCAGCTCGCGACCGTCCACTACGCGATCGACGATGTGAAAGATGATAAACCCTTGCAACTGCTTCTCTCTGGTGGTGTCATGGAAGAGTAGTAGAGAGCGAGTGAGGAGGTAATCGTCGAAATCTTTAAACCCCTTGAACTCGTTGACGAAGCTGCGCTTGAACAGCTCCCAGACGGCCTGGCGCGTCTCCTCTGGAACTCGCGTCGCATCGGCCTGCGTCGTGGTGAGCTGCTTCGTTCTCTTCTTCTTCGCAAACACCTACAACCAAGTCCACACCATAGCAGCATAATTAATTGGCCATTTAATCTATGTATAGCGCTTTCCTTGCCACAACAGGCGGCCGCACCTTGAAGTAGAGGAAAACGAGAGCCGACACGGTCAACAAGATGTACAGCAGCACCATTCTCGTTGCGGCATAATCAGCTTGTGTTCTTCTTTGTTGCTTTATTTGCCTCTACCCGGAAAAATGTAAGCACAAATTCCTGGAACGGGCTTCCAGGCCACGCGTCCTCGCCAGCCACGTAGCGGCACCGACGTGTTGTTGAAGGACAAGAGCCGTGCGACCGGCCTGATGAATGGCTCTACCACTCCTCGTCGTTGCCCTCGCTTTCGCTGTCGCTGTCCCTGTTGTAATTTTGGTGAGCGATGTGGGGGGGGGTTGGTGTAGTGGCCCGAGCTACAAAAGCCTTGGAAAGGGAGAGAGAGAAAGACGTACTCCATGGCCGTTCTGCGCGAGCCAATTGCTGCCATCATCAGGCTCATGAAGTCCGAGTCGTTCTGTTCCGAGCACAACCCGCGGCCACATAACGTCAGCAAACTTTCCTCGGTCCGGGGAGGGTAGCCGAGGCACAGGCCAACGTACGCCGGTCTTGGTCGCCGAGGCGTTCTGCTTGTCCTCGGCGGAGACGTGACGTAGCTTGGACGCACCCACGCTGCCGATCTGGTCCATCAGCGACACGCCTTCACCTGTTGTCACCACACACACACACACACACACACACACACACACACACAACACACACAACACACACACACACACACACACACACACAATTACGCGTGTGTCAACGGTTGTCGATGGGTCATCGGGCAAGAGTGGTGGTTGGCATGGCCGGCGTTGCTGTGTTGGGGGGGGGGCGGTACCGCTGGCGGCGGCCGGCCGGTCGGCAGCGTCCACCTTTCGGAGCACGGCCGGCGCTGCGGGGGCCAACGGCGCGGGAGGCGGGAGCGGCGCGGGAGGCGCGTTCGGAGCCGGCGGCGGGGGCGGCGGGGCATCGCCGCCCGTGTCGCCGCCAGCCGCGGGGCCAGGAGTGGGCTCCTGTGGGAGAGGCGCCGGCGCCGGCGTGGACTGGGCCTGGGCCTGGGCCTGGGCCTGGGCGAGGGCGGCGGCGGTGGCGGCCTTGAGCTTGCGCTCGGCCTCCTCCCGCAGGCGCTGCTCCTGCTGCCTCATGACCTGCTCGAGCGCGGCGAGCTCCTCCTCCTTGCGCTTGAGCATGTCGGCGAACCGCTGGCGCTCCTCCTCGAGCCTGCGCTCGGCCTCCTCCTTGTCCCGGGCCTTGCGCTCCTCCTCGAGCCGCAGGCGCGCCATCTCCTTCTCGAGCTCGGCCCCGCCCTGCTCGGCCTGCCTGCGCTGGGCCTCGAGCAGCTCCTGCATGCGGCGCTCGTTGGCCTCCCTGTCGAGCTGCTCCCGGGCCAGCGCGGCCTGCTCGGCCTCGCGCTGCTTGCGGGCCTCGGCCTCCTGGCGCTCGCGCTCGAGCTGGACGAGCTTGAGGCGCTCCTGCTCGAGCCGGTCCTTCTCCTCCTTGAGGGCGAGCTCCTGCTGGCGCAGCTTCTCCTCGGCCAGCCGCTTCTTCTCCCGCTTTTGCCGGCGCAGCTCCTCCTCCTCCTCCCTCTGCGACTCGGCCTTGGCGTGCAGCTCGTGCGCGAGGGCCATCAGCTTCTGCTTCTCCTCGTCGATGCGCCTGCGCTCCTCGTCGAGCCGCCTGTCCTCGGCCTCCTTCAGCGCGCGCAGCCGCTCCCGCTCCTCCTCGAGCGCCCTCTTCCGGGCCTCCTCCTCGGCCAGCAGGCGCTCCCGCTCGGCGTGCAGCTTCACGCGCTCGTCCTCCGCCGCGGCGCTGCTCGTGCCGTCGGCCGCGAGCCGCTCCTCCTCCTGCTGGGCCGCCACCCGCAGCTGCTCCTCGATGGCCCGCCGCTGCCGCTCCTCCTCCTCGAGCCGCCTCTGCTCGGCCTCCAGCTTGAGCTCGGCCTCGCGCTTCTGCCGCCGCTCCTGCCGCCGCGTCTCGCGCTCCTTGCGGCGCTGCTCCTCCTCCATGGCCGCGAGCTCCTTGGCCTTCTCCAGGAACTCGCGCTTCTTGGCCTCCACCTCCTCCTGCTCCTTCCTCAGCGCCTCCTCCTTCTCCTGCACGCGTTCCCCACCGGTGAGCACATGCCACGCATGCCACACATGCCACACACACACACGGGCTGGTGATGAAATGGGAGCGGGACCTTGCGCAGCCTCTCCTCTTCATAGAACTTGGCCCACTCCTCTTCGCTCCACCACAGGCCGTTCTCGTCGCACCAGCCGTTCTTGGCCCACCACTGGTCCTCCTGCTGTTGCTGCTGCTGATAGCCGGTGGGCTCCTGGCCGTAGATGGCGGGGGTCGTGGCCGGGGCGGGGCTGTTGCCCCAGCCCGGGATGCCGAGCGAGGGCGGGATGAGGTCGACCAGCTTCTGGGGCGCGGCCACCGCGTCGGACGAGCCGTAGGGCGGCCCGAGAGACGGGGGAGGCACGCCCAGCGAGCTGCTGCTGTGGTAGGGAGCCGCCACGCTGCTCGACTGATAAGGGGCCGAGCCGTACGGTCCTCCTGAAAAAAATGTAGCGAAGGTTAATTAATTAATTAAAAGAAATAAATGGCAGAAAAAATAATTAAAAAATAGAGATAATATTAATTGAGCGACGTAGCGGACGCACCGGTGGTCGTGTGGGAAGGCGTCCAGGTGTTGGAGCTGGCGGGCGGGCCGCCGCCAAAGTTGGTGGGCGGGCCATTGTAGTTGGAGTTGGACGCCTCCTGCAGGTACTGGGCCGGCTGGGAGAGAGGCGCTGCGCCTGCGGTCACGACCCACAAGGCCACGAAAAGGGGCGCGGTGGTGAGTGCGCGTGCGTCGACATTCCTCATGAAGCGGGGCGCGTGCGTGTAAGTGCGCTACCGTAGGGCTGTGTCGACGGGGGTCCCAACGATGGAGCGAAGCTGGCGGGTGGGCCCGCGTTGAAGCTCTGCTGCGGCGGAGGACCGCCGCCATAGATCTCCATCTGCGGTGGCTGCCCATAGGCCTGCTGTGGCCCGCCCCAGCCAGGTGCACCTGCACCACGAATAAAGTAAATAGAAAAAGAAAAAAAAACAATTATTACATATTTATTTGAAAGTAATAATTAATTATGACATAAGGTGTACCTTGACCCCAAGCGGGAGACGTGGGGTTGGCAGGTGGACCCGAAGTCGAGTAGTAGTTGGGGAAGTCGAGAGGCGTGAAGTCCCCTGGGCCGCCGCCAGAGTAGCCACCGCCACCGGGTGGTCCCATGCTCCATTGCTGTTGCTGCTGCGGGGCACCGTAACCTGTAGGGTCCTGCTGATAGTAGGGTGCTGGTTGCTGGTAGCCTCCCCCGCCTCCGCCGTAGTGTGCCATCTCTTCAGGTTAGCCAGAAGCGAAACAAACCCACGGTCGCAAACTACAGGTATAATTTATTTGTCGCTGAATTTCCGATATGAAGAAAGAAATATCCATAAAATAAAAGAAAACAATTAAATAATAGAAAAAAAAAAGATGGAGGCAGCAAAGACGTGCGGGGAGTGTGGCAAGGCACCAGAGACGCCCCTCCGCTGCTCGCGATGTAGGGCACGTTGGTACTGCTCGCCCGCATGCCAGCGCGCCAACTGGCCGCGCCACAAGGCCTCGTGCCACCCTCCGCCGGCGTCAGCGTCCGCTACTCGGCCGGCAGCGCCAGCGGCGAGGCCCGTCATGCCTCGGGTGGGGCCAGAGGTGACACAGGTCGACCGGACGGCTGGCACCAGGCGCGACCTGGCGCCCGACCCGCTCAAGTTTCCCTCTCCGCTACTGCGCGTGTTCTCCTACGCGCCGAGCCCGGACGGGCTCAACGAGAACCTCCTCATCCTACTACACGGCCTCGGTTCTCCTCCTCCTCCTCCTCCTCCTCCCACTCTCAGGCTGTGCTTTTCTCTATCTCTCTCTATCTTGCTGACGCTTCGTGTACTACGCAGGCGACACGCACAAGAACTACGAGGCGCTGGCCAAAACGATGGCGGTGCCCCAGACCTGCTGCCTCGCCCTGCGCGCGCCGCTCGACCTGCCCTTCGAGCTCGGCTACGGCTGGTTCCCCGCATTCAACCAGGACGACGGCTCACGTGCGCCTCCTGTCGTCGTTCGTGTCGCGTCGCGTCGCGTCGCGTCTGGCCTGACCCCCTCCCCCCCCAAACATCTTCGTTCGCCAGTGATCACCCCGACGCCGCAGGAGAAGCGGCGGTTGAATGGGCTCGCCAAGGCCCAGCAGCTGCTCGCCGACTTCTTGGCCGTGCTCGAGCGCGAGTACGACTGGGACCCCAGCCGCGTCTTCTTGCTGGGCTTCTCGCAGGTATCGCATGCGCTCCCCCCCCCCCAATGCCCCCCCCACGCGTCGACCAACTTAACTTGCGTGCACGCGTGTGTCTACGGCCAGGGCGCCGTGGTCGCGGTCAGGCTGGCCCTGGCGCTCGACCGGCCGCTGGGCGGCGTCGTCGCCGTCTCGAGCTCGCTGCTCGAAGAGGAGGCCCTCACCACGCCCCTCGGGCCCACGACGGCGACGACAGCGCGGACGCCGCTGTTGGTGACCCACGGCCGCAAGGACCGCATGGTGCCCATCGAGCAGGCGCGGCGACACCTGGTCCACGTGCGGAGCCGCTATGGCGAGGCCAAGGCGGCGGTGCAGTGGAAGGAGTACGACAAGGGGCACGACATGATCCAGAGCCGGGAGGAGATGCAGGACGTGATGGCCTTCCTCGCCGAGCACCTGCGGCTGCGCAGCGTGGCCCTCGAGCAGCGCGAGGACCTCATCGAGGTCACCCCCGGCCGCGGACAGTGAACCCACGCATGGACAAAGCAGCACAGCACACGCAGCAAAGAAAGAGGAAACAAAGAATGCTGAAGAAGTCATGATGGTATTAACACTGCGGCCAAGGTCAAAAATGGGGTTTTGGTTGGAGTGTGGGGGGAGAGAGATAGAGAGATGCGGGAGAGATGACCGCGAGGTGCAACTCATCAGCTTCGGGACCTTCTTTGAGGAAGGGTTGAAACCGAGTGGATAGAAAAGAACAGTGGAAGTAGAGGGGGGGGGCTCAAGTACAACAAAAGAGAGAGAGAGAGAGAGGAAAAACCTCTGCCTCTTAGAAGTCGTCGTGCCAGTTCTCCCGGTTGGCCCGGTGGATGGTGGCGTTGTCGCTGGCGTTGGGCTGGTAGATCTCGTTGACAAAGACCTCGTTGCGACCCAGATAGAGGGGCGACGCAACCGTTTTGACCATGTTGTCGAGGCAGATCATGTTGGGCTCGACCTCGTTCAGCGAGGAACGCTTGGCCCGCCACACGAGCAACGCGACCAGAGCGGCCACGGCCAGCAGGCCCAAGATGCCAAGCGGGATGCCGACCCCCGCGGCGATGATGCCAATGCCACCGCCTCCGCCGCTGGTGGCCACCACGGCTGGGGCAGAGGGGGTGGTGGAGGGCGTAGGAGACGAGGTCGGCGTCCGCGTCACAGAGTGAGCGGGCGAAGGTGTCTGAGTTACGGATGATGTGGGCGAAGGTGTGTGAGAGGTGGATGATGTTGGCGACATGGATGATGTGGATGAAGGTGTGTGAGAGACGGATGATGTGGGCGACATGGACGATGTGGGCGAAGGTGTGTCAGAGACGGATGATGTGGGCGACATGGATGATGTGGGCGAAGGTGTATGAGACAAGGACGATGTGGGCGTAGGCGACTGAGACATGGATGATGTGGGCGAAGGTGTCTGGGACAAGGACGATGTGGGCGTAGGCGACTGAGACATGGACGATGTAGGCGAAGGTGTCTGAGACGGGGATTGCGTGGGCGAAGGGGTCAGGGTTATGGATGGCGTGGGCGAAGAGGTCGAGGACATGGATGGGGTGGACGAAGGTGTCTGGGACGAGGATGATGTGGGCGAAGGTGTCTGGGACATGGATTGTGTGGGCGAAGGTGTCTGAGATACGGATATCGTAGGCGATGTTGTGGGCGAAGTCGTGGGGGTAATGGAGGAAGAGGGAGTCACTGAAGGAGGCACGTAGCAGCTCAGACCGGACAGTCGCGTGGACAGCTGCACTGACGCCGCAGACTCAGGTTCGCTGATGACGAAGAGAGTGGCCACGGATACTGTGGAGATGTTGCCCCGCACGGCGCCGTTGATCGAGGCCGGTGTGAAGTAGATGAAGTAATTAAAGGTCACAATGGTGGGCTGCGTCGTATAACTCTGCACGTAGATGCTCAGGCTGGCAGGGTCGATGAGCTTGCCCCACTGCCCGTAGAGGACGGAAAGGAAAACATCCTGGGAGCTGACCGAAGCAAAGGGGGTGCTCTGGGTGGCCACCAAGTTGAACTGGTACAGGCACGTGTTGTTGACCAGCGGCGTCGGTGACGGCGTACTAGATTGTGAAGGCGTGACGGAGCTGCTGGGAGAGAGCGTCGGCGTGAGGGAAGGGCTGGCCGTGCTGGAGGGCGTGGACGAGGGCGTGGAGCTTGGCGAGGGCGACGGCGAGACAGAGATCGAGGGAGAGACCGAGCCCGTGACGGAGGCCGTTGGAGACTGGCTGGCTGACACGGAGGCTGATGGGGAGGAGGTGGGTGTAGTTGACGACGAGGGTGAGGCAGATGGAGTCGAGGTCGGGGTAGCCGATGGAGTTTTGGAGGAGGTCGGTGAGGCTGTCGGGCTGCGCGTAGGCGAAGAGGTGAGCGAGGTCGAAGCCGTTGGAGTGATCGTGGAACTGCTGGTGGGGGACGGAGTGCGAGACTGAGTCGGCGTTGGGGAGGTAGAGGCCGCGGCCGATAACGACGGCGATGGGCTGGGCGACGCGCTTCGCGACGGGGTCGGCGAATGCGTGGGCGACGGGCTCAGAGTCAGGGAGGCCGAGGGGCTCGGGGTGGGGCTGCTCGAGCGGGATGGGGTGGAGGACCGAGTTGGTGAAGGGCTTGTGGTGGACGTGGCCGACGATGAGGGCGACGTTGTAGGCGACGGGGACGCCGAGGGCGACTGAGTAGGCGTTTGCGACGCCGAGGGCGACTGGCTAGGTGTTGGTGACGCTGAGGGCGACTGGCTAGGCGTTTGCGACGCTGTGGGCGACATGCTAGGCGACTGAGACGCCGAGGGCGACAAGGTGGGGGTGGTCGAGCGAGATGGCGACATCGAGGGCGTCGATGTCGGCGAATGGCTGCTGCTGGGTGATACGCTGGGCGTCTGCGAGGGGGAGGGTGACGACGATGGAGTGAAAGTCGTCGAGGATGTGGGAGAGGGGGAAGGTGTCGGGGAATTTGACTGGGAGGGAGTCGTCGTGGGCGCGCCCGAGGTCGAGGGCGCCGGAGTGTTGGTGGGACTCGGCGTTCTCGTCGAGCTCGGTGACGGGGACGGAGAGGGGGTGGGTGAGGTCGAGGGAGTCCGTGAGGGGGAGGGGGTGGCAGAATTGGTCGGGCTGCGCGTGGAGGAAGGGGTCGTGGTAGGGCTGGGAGTCATAGAGCGGGAGGGCGTGGTGGTGGTGGTTACTGATGGGGTAGAAGAAGGCGTGGGCGAGGGCGTGGGTGTTGTTGTTGATGTGGTGGATGGGGTGGGCGTGGAGCTGGGGGTTTGGGAAGGTGTCCTTGAATTGGAAGGAGTGACTGTGGGAGTGAGCGTGGCGGAGGGCGTAGGACTCGAAGAGGGCGAGTTAGACCCTGAGACCGAGGGCGTTGGCGAGGCACTGGGTGACGTTGTGGGAGTGAACGTGAGCGAGGGCGTGGAGGACGGCGAACTAGTGATACTGATCGTTGCAGAAGGCGAGGTGGACAGCGAAGGAGTGGGCGACCTCGTGGTCGACGGGCTGGGAGAGTTTGTGGGTGACTGCGACGCTGTAGGCGAAGGCGAGAGAGACGTGGATGCTGTGGGCGAAGGCGAGCGAGATGCCGAGGCTGTGGGCGAAGGCGAGCGTGATGCCGAGGCTGTGGGCGAAGGCGAGCTTGACGTGGAGATTGTGGGCGAAGGCGAGGGAGTGAGGGAGGTACTGCCCGAAGGCGAAGGTGAGATGGAAGAGGTGGGCGAAGGCGTTAAGGATGCTGATTTCGAGACCGTGGGAGTGGCTGTCCCCGAAGAAGTAGGCGACGAAGTGGGCGACGAAGTCGGAGTCACCGAAGGCGTCGGTGATGGAGTCGGAGTTACCGACGTCGAAACTGACGGCGTCGGGGAGCTGGTCGGTGAGAACGACGCAGAGGCCGATGCGCTAGGCGAGGGACTGGCGCATGCGAGATCGAACGTAGTGTAGATCTGGACGTCCACTCCACCTTCCGAGCCGGCAGGACATAGGGCCTGGGCCTCGTTATAGTTGATGTTGATGATGGCAAGGTACTTGTCCGTTGAGCTGATGTTGTAGGCAGTGTCGAAGATAACGTAGGAGAACGAGATCGTTACTGTCTGGTTGAACAGAAAGTTGTTGTCCCAGTTGTAGTCTGGGCCTAGCAGTGCATTTGCACCGTAAAGTGTAGTAAGGTCGCTCACCACTTGCGAGGCCGTCGTCTTGGCGAGTGAAAAACAGAGAGCCAAGTAAGACATAGATGGACGATTGGTGGTGGGGGCAGCGACAAGCCAAAGGTGTACCAGAGGTGGGCTGTTTCCTGAGTTCCCGTAATCACAGCGAGACCCGGTTGTAATTGCGCAACTACTTATCTGTGCCTCTACGCTGCCAGACAGTATCAAAATTAAGGCGTGGGCCAACAGGATCAGCCGAGCGAAGGACTGTTGGGGTGAGTGGCCGAAGCCATTCCTCCTCGAGGTCATCGCATCAACAAACCCTGAGTCAAAATTGTTTGGGTCGGCCGCTTCTTGGTCTCCCTCTCTCTCTCTCTCTGTCTCTTCCTCACTTGGAAAAGGACTTGTCAGGACCGGTTGGGGATGCGGCTTGGAAAAGGAGTGTCGCGTTATAGGACAAAAAAGCGGAGCCAAGGATTGGGGCAATCGGGCAAAAACCGCAATTACGGTTTGGGAATAAGGAAAACAGTTTGTACAGCTTTGATTGGTCAGGAAGAGTTCAGGGAGCAAATGGAGAAGTACTGTGTTGTAGGGCAGGTTGGCTGCCACAACCATGGCCATGGAAAAGGAGATGACACCCAGCATGAGGAAGAGTGTGGGGATGCCATGGACAAATGAGAAAGAGATGAATGATCTTGTTGTTCTTCACTTTGGGGCAAACCATTCAGCTGTGAGCAGAATTCCATAGAAGTGGTGGCTAGGGTGATGATGAAGATGCCTGCAAATTGCATTAGTGCATGTGCATGTGCCACTGGCCACCACAGAAGAGCTGGGAGGTGTACCAAAGATTGTAGGCTTCCTGGTGTTGTCCACCTTGGTCTGTGGTGGTTCCTGCAAGAGTTGCAAGTCAACATGAGTTTGGAAAACCAAAGGGGTCATCTCCACAGCTGGCCACACCATGTGGCAGGTTCAATGTTGATGTTGGCCAGTTTGGCGTAGCTCTGCTGATAATACCAGCAGGCCAAGCAACTTGAAGGCTTTCCAGAAGCCTGTCCATGATGTCCTCCACCAATGATGATGGAGTGCCTTCTCCATGTGGCCCAGTCTGCCTGTGACCTTCAACCTATCACCTTGGGCTGTCCCCATCATCTGGCATAGAAGTGTAGGAGTGACAAGTAGTACAAAACAGTGTGTGGGGTGAAGGTGGTGTAGCTGATGGGATTCAGAAACAACAAACAGAACCATCAGTGGCCACACAACACTTGAGCTTCTGTGTGGGGAGATCCTTCAAGGATTGGCATCCCAAGTTTGTGTTGGTGAGCTCAGAGTGTGTAGGGCTTAGAGAACCACCTTGCATCTTGCACAGCTTTTCAGGGACCCTGTTTCCATCCAAGATCAACCGAAATTCTCCTCAAGAGCAACACGGCTAATTCTTTTCTGTGATCTTATATCCCAGTTTCCCGGCCAACGCTGCAGTGCAACCGTGTGGGATTGGCCTACAAAAATACAAACCAATGGCTAGTTTTCATATCCTAGCCGTTATTTATCGGCTGTAACGAAAAAAGCGGCTTTCTGGTCTTTACGTAGGACCACAGACGACCTCAGAGATCCCAGAGGTTGAAGATGACGGAGTACAAGATCGTGGTGGTTGGAACGGGAGGTGTAGGAAAGTCGGCACTCACGATTCAGCTGATCAACCACCACTTTATGGACGACTACGACCCCACGATCGAGGACTCCTACCGCATGCAAGTGGCAGTGGATGGGGTGACCTGCCTCCTCGACATCCTCGACACCGCCGGCCAGGAGGAGCTTTCGGCCATGAGGGATCAGTACATGCGTGGGGGGCAGGGCTTCATCTGCGTCTTCTCCATCACCAGTCGTTCCTCGTTCGAGGAGCTCGCCACCTTCCGCGAACAGATTCTCAGGGTCAAGGAGGTGAGCGATGTGCCCATGGTGTTGGTGGGCAACAAGTGCGACCTCGAAGACCAGCGCGTAGTGGCCACCTCCGAGGGCCAGGACTTCGCCCGTTCGTTTGGGTGTCTCTACCTCGAGTCTTCAGCCAAGGCCCGCATCAACGTGGAGCAGTGCTTCTTCGACCTTGTACGCGAGATCCGCAAGCGACAAGTGGCCGACGAAGAGACGGACAAGAAACGACGCAACAAGCAGGCCAAGCGCTGCGCCCTCTTCTAAAGACCAAGAAAACGGGACAACGATCCTCTACATCTACGCCCCCCCCCCCAATCGATTTCCCTTCATCTTCCACTCAACGCCGGGTAGCTACGCACCTGGTATCATGCCCCCATGTGAATAGAACCCAATTTTTGACTTCGAGGCTGTTGTACACATAAAGCGGAAACGAGTAGAACTGCGTACAAATAAATAACTATTATTTATATTCGTGTATTCTGTATTTACAGACCTGGTCCAAGTCTTTCTCACTCTCTGTGTCTGTTCTGGGGTTACTGAGGTCCCACTTGAAGAAGGAGCGAGAAGATTTCGTAGTACTTCTTCATGAAGGCCACAATGAGTGCCATCCGCAGGTTCACTGGATAAGAAGAGCAAGAGGCAAGGTGAGACCATGTCACCACAACCTCGCGCAAGACGTGAAGGGAGCATTACCTCTGCCAAAGGGGTGACCGTTGGCCGTGAAGAGGTCCTTGTGTTCGATGAACACCTCCACACATCCCTTGTGCCCCCAATCCGCAGCGATCATCAGCGCAGACCATCCGTCACTGCACACACACGCGCGCGAGAGAGAGGAAAGCAACGCCCACCACGATGCGTGAGAAACGCGCACGCTGTGGAGAGCAGAGAGGGAGAGAGAGAGCGAGTACCGATTGCGCGTATTTACATCGGCGTGGTGCGACAGCAGGAAGCGCACGATCTCGTTGTGGCCCTTGGCCGCGGCGAACATCAGGGCCGTGCACCCATCGCCGGTCTTGCGCTTGTTGACCTCGGCCCCGTGCTCCACGAGAACCCGCACGAGCTCCTCCTCGCCCTTGGTGGAGGCGATCATCAGGGCGGTCCACCCATCCTTCCTCGTCTCGTTCACCACGCGGAATCGCCGATTGGCCGCTGTGTGATCACACATCGCCCACGGCAAGCGTCAGTTGGTTCGAGAAGGGCCAAGCCGGCCGAGCCTCGGGGGAGAGAGAGAGAGAGAAGAGGAAAGAAGGAGACATACGCGTGTGCTCCAGCAGGGAGTAAACGATCTGCTTGTTCCCCTTGCTCACGGCGATCATCAGCGCGGTCGAGCCGTCGACCGTCTTGCCGCAAGGATCGGCGCCTCGCTCCAACAGCAGCGCCGCGATCTCCTCGTGACCGGCCAGGGCTGCGAGCATGAGAGCTGAGGGAGAGGGCGTGAGCAAAGACGGAGGTGAAGAGGAAAGAGAGGGAAAGGCGCGAGTGTACCAGAGCATCCGTTCTTGGTGATCCGGTTGACCTCGGCCCGTTGTTCGAGCAGGAACTGGACGGCGTTCTTGTGTCCCTTGCTGGCGGCGATCATCAGCGGCGTGGAGCCGTCGCTGGTGGCGCGGTTCACGTCGGCGTTCTTCTCGAGGAGCAGGAAGGCGGCGACGTCGTCGTTGCCGGCGGCGACCGCGACCATGAGCGGAGTGCGCTCGGCGTGGTTGCCCGAGGCCGAGAGCATGTCGACGTCGACGAGGTTGTCGTGGTAGCGGAAGAGGTCGTGGACGAAGCTCGTGTGGCCGCCGCTGCAGCCCCAGATGAGCTGGTGCTGGCGATAGCTGCGCTCCTCCTCGTACAGCCGCCGGTGGTGCTTCTGCTGGAGCACCTTGAGCTCGCGCAGGTAGCCGATGCACTGCTCGCGGAAGGAGGGCGACGGCGGCGAGGCCGGGTTCAGCTTCTCGTGTAGGGCCTGGGACAGGAAGCTGCGGGAGAGGGCGGGGCGCGCCAGGGAGCCAAAGTACTGGGACTTGAGCAGACGCCACAGGCCATCGTCGCGCACCAGATCGTTCCACTGACGCGACACGAGGGGCACGGTTCGGAGGAGGTCGAGCATAGGCACCAGCTGCAGAATCTGCAGTTGAATCTCGACAGGCATTCCCGAGAAGGTGGGATCGATGGGCGAACAAGATGGCGAGCCGATGGCGCTCTTTACGTCGTCGCCCCTCCATCTCCTTCTACGCTTGCTCGGCAAGTTCATGTAGTGCATGATCTCTTCGTCGGTCTCCTGTTCCTCCTCTTCCTCCTCTGCCTCGCTCTCTTCTTCTAAGGTGGTCTCGATCATCTCCCGCACGTCTTCATCAGCGTCGTTGTCGCAGGCTCCTCTCTTCTTTCCTCTTCGAAGCACTTCGTCGTTGGAGGCAAAAGATGCTGCTGCCTCAAAATCCGCGTAGCGCTTCTTGCCGGTCTTGTTGGCGTCGTTGGTGAGCGACGTCAGGAGGGTCGATACGACCGACTGCGCGACGTCCGCCGCCTCAACGTTCTCGAGGCTTATCGTCGTAGGAGGGGCGCACCGCGTCTCCGGGGAAGCGTCCTCGGAAATCTCATCCGCGTCATCAAGATACCGCATGCATCGTCGAGAAGTGCCACCGCATCGAAGCACCACCTGCACAGCCACACGTCGGTCGCTTAGAAGTCCATAAATCAAGTAACCGTAAAAGAAATATAAATAACAAAACAAGAAAAAAATCCCACGTGCGTAGAAGGAGACGAAGCGTGTAGCGGGACGTACTTCGTTTGGACGATCGAGGGAGGGCGAGGCGGCTGCAGTCCCGCAAGACTCGTGCTGGAAGCTGAGACGTAGGGAGCCGTCGGGCTGCTTGACCACGTGCAGCAGCCACCCCTCGATGGCCAGCATGTGTTGGTCCCGTCGCCGGCCGCTTGCTCGGTGTATCAAGGGCGATAGCGGCGTTCGCGGGGAGCTGGTAGAAGAGGAGGCGGAGGGAAGGAGGGAGGAAGACGGCAAGCTGAGCCTTCGCACGGCCGTGTGCTGTGTCTTCATCTTGAGTCTCTTGGTCGGAGTAGTGGCGGCAGACAAAGAGGCCAGCATGGGTGCTGGGCGTGTGTGCGTGCTGTGACAGTCAACGGTGTGAATGGCAGCAGTAGCTGCGGCCTGTGGCTTGAGGCTTGATCTGCGGCGTTTCGTGTCTGGTGTGTGCTTGTCGCGGCGTGTCAAACCCGTCGTATCTTGTCGTGCTCCTGGTGCGCAAGACGCGACCAAAGCAGCGTTGTTGACGGATCGTGAGGGTGGGTGGGCCTTTACCCGAACAATGGTCGCCCCAGTATTTGTGGAGCCACGGGCGTTGGCAAGGAAACGTTTCCGTTTCGCCCAAAACCGGCGGGGGAGTACCGGGTGCGCGGTTTAGATAGGCAAACGCAGCCGCTTCTCCCGGCAAGCGAGGCATGGCCGGATAAAACCGACAATGCGCAGGAGGGGTAGCCAGGCCACGCCGTGGAGACACCTGATTGGAACGTGGACACAGTGCAACACCTGGGAACCTGGTCGCTGGGCGGACTGAAACCGCAGCCCATCATGCAACTTCACCTGATCTACTACCCCGAGATCGGTCAAGCCAAACCCTTTTTCAAGCCCGTGTGATGGGTGCGTGCTGCGGCATAACTCGAAACCAGCCTAAACCATGGCTTTGTGCTGGTTACACGCCAAATGACGAGGAGCTGGTCACGGGAAGCGGCCGGGACTCCTACCGACAGCCCGGGTAGCCATACCCTCTACCCCCGTCTGTCGGCGCAAGCGATCGTCATGGTTTCGCCACACGCAGGCCCGTTTGCGCAACTTTCTGGCAATTTTTGCGTAGAGTGCGGGCCCAGCGCGTGTAATCAAAAGAAAAGCAGATGGATGAGAACGGAGGTCTTTGTGGCGTGAAGGTCTCTACGCCTATCGGGAGACCCTTGGTCATACAACACTTTTTACCTCAACCGTCAAGATGAGAACAAAATTTATGGACAAATTGCAAGAGCATCGATCCGCAGCTACGCTGCAGGGAGGAGCGTGGGCCATGGACGCGGCCCAAGGCATTGCTCGCGGCGTGGGGTTTGCCATATGGGGCGTCATATCGGCCCTCCAGAATCCACGCTTGATGAAGGACTACACGCACTTTGCCAAGTCGATGGGAGTCGTCCTGTTGGCACTCTACTCAGCGGCTATCGTGCTCCTCTTCTTCGCTCTCCCCATTGTGGTGTTCGTGCCGGGTCTGGCGCTGCAGCTGCTGGCCCTCATCCCCTACTGGGCCATCTCCATCACCAAATCGCGCTCCCCCGTCTCCACCAATCTTCTCTTCTTCGTGCGCCTTCCCCTTCGCCGCCCATCTTCTTCTCGTTCTAACGTGCACAGCACTACGCAGGATGAGCTGCGCGAGGTGAACCCGTCCCTCTACAGGGAGCTCAGAGAGGCCTCTGCGGCGACCAAAGGACGCGCCTGGGTGAGCGGCGTGAAGGACGACGTGCACCGGTCATGGCACTTCACCCGCTACTCGCTCCTTCTCCTGGCCTTCTCCATCGTGCCCGTCGTCGGTCCCATCGTCTCCTTCCTCGGCCAGGTATCCCCACCGCCCACGTGGCCGTCCTGTGGGAGAGGTCTCCCCTCCCAATCAAACCAACACGCTGCCCTGTGTGTGTGTATGCGTGTGCTGGTGTGTTGCCTTGCCAGATCGCACTCGTGACGAACCGGCTGGGGTGGTCTCTGCTGAGCGTCTACACCCAGGAGTGCAGGAAGATGAGCTACCGCCAGCAGAAGGACTGGATGCGCACCTACAGATGGCTCATCTTTGGGTATGGCCACACGCCTCCGTCCCCGTGATGTCGCGTTTGTGTGAGCTGAGGTCCATCTTCTTACTCATCGCATCAACCCGGCCACAACGTCAAGGTTCACCCTTCCGTTTGCGCTGCTCACGTCTGTGCCGTTCGTGGGCCCGCTGCTGATGGGCCTGGCCGAGGGCGCCTCGGTCCATCTGGTGGGCCACATCGTGAGCCGTGATCCGGTCCACCGGGCGTGGCGCGACCAACTCAAGCGCGAGACGCGCGGCGACGCGCAGGAGGAGGTCGTTCCCGCACTGGCCACCGCCACGCGAGGCGACGACGCCGCCACGCGAGATAGAACCGCCGTGGCTCGCTCTTGAGGCGTTTGTGCGGGCATACATGAAATGAGGAATTTGCATCACAAAGGGTGATGGCTTAAGGGGGCAGTATGGTCAGGGACTAAAAAAAGTGGAGGACCGTGGCCGCCGCGTTGCATCAAAAAATGTGTGGCATCCGGCTGGGCAAGCCGGACGGACTGGAATACGAGCAATGTGACGATTTTGGCTCGGAGTTGGCGAAAAACTTCGACGAAGCTGTGGTCACGGAGCGGTGCGTCTGCGTACAGAGTTGGCAACCGAATAGCAGCGAAGGAGCAGGACGCAGGTCGAGGATGCAGGTCGTGAGCGTTGAGCTGGCGTGCCAACGGCGGCAGGAGAAGAACAAAGCAGGTGCTGCGCTGCGCAGGGCCAGACAACGGGCCCTTAGCGAAGCCGCAGCAGCAGAGGAGGAGCGGCGGCGAAAGGAACAGGAGGAAGCAGCCGCAGAGTGTGCTCGACCCGAGCAAGAAGAGCAGCAACGAGAGGACGAAGAGAACGAGCGGAGAACACGCCGCCGCATCAAGAAGT
The DNA here is from genome assembly GCA_027943245.1 of Acanthamoeba sp. SK_2022b. NCBI lineage: Eukaryota > Discosea > Longamoebia > Acanthamoebidae > Acanthamoeba > Acanthamoeba sp. SK_2022b. The sequence goes on along the minus strand of JANDJZ010000516.1, from coordinate 23,106 downwards.
GGCGAGCGCTTCGACGAGCCCGACGGGGGGACTCGCCAACGGGCCCTCGGCCACGAACTCGGGCCAAGACCAAGGCCGAGCTTCCATGCACGTGGGCCATCATCGAGCTGCGACAGTTCGCCGACCTCGTCGCTCTCCTTGCGTGCCCCTACTGTCGCAAGCTCGGCCTTTCGTGCATGAAGTGGCGCACAGCCAACGGCAGTTTTTTCACTAAGGTTCGGTGCGCGCGGAAGGGAGAGTGCAGCTTTGCTGTTGACTTCTGCAGCTCGTCTCCGTCGCTGGCCAACCCGAAACGCCGCGAAGCCCCCACTCGGCTCGTTGTGGCCTGGGGCGCTCTCGGCTTGGGATACGAGGCAATGGAATCGGTCTTCGTCATGTCGGGCGGCGTCCCGCCCGTCAGCAAGACGCAGTATGCATTGGCCATGAAGAATCTGGTACGTTTTGTTTTATCCTAGGTATTTTTGGTGGATGTACTGAAATGGTAGTCATCTTTGTGCACTTTGCAGGTTGGACCGGTGGCAACCGACCTTGCTGATGAGTCGTGTGCAAAGCAACTTAGCACAATCTTGGACCGCAAGCTGGGTGACATCTCGACCGACACAACGTACTCATCGGCGAACTGGCATGCGAATGAGATCACCACCATTGTGTTCAGTGGCACTTCAGGTGTCTTCTTCCTTGCTGCTCTTTCTTGTGCCTTTCTCAGTACTCATTAAAGCTCTGCGTCATCGATCCAGATCGACGAGGCGGTTCAGTGGTTGCGCGGACGCATCTGCTGAAGGACACGGCATCGGGAGCGCCTCAACACCCGCTTCGCACGTATCTCGGCACTTCGTCAACTGCCGAGGGCGACGCCACGCGCCAAGTGCTGATTCATTTGAAGGTGCTCTTGTCTTTGCTCTGCATGTGGGTGTGTGCATCACAAGTTGAACAATACAAACACGAGTGGTGCAGGAGCACGGCCTCAAGGCAACATCACTCACTGCTGATGGTGATGCGGCAGTACACGGAATCGCGCAAGAGATTTTTGGTGAGGATCTCGTTTCAAACCGAGACCCTAACCACTACGCCAAAGGCGTCGAGAACTGTTGTTGGGTGCCTCAGGCACTTCAAGACGCGTGACACCCTGCGCAAACACTTCCGCAGCGCGCACCCCAATCTCCCTGCTTCATCCACAGCCAGCTCGCGTTCATCTTCATCGCCTCAGCCACACTCTGCATCAGCACCGGCGCCACCCACCGCACAGCCGCCCACTACTCAGCAGACACCACCACCATCATCACCACCACTGGCAGCAGCAGGTATGACATACGAACAGCGGCTCCGCCAAGTGGAGCTGGCAATGCAGCCACCGTCAGCCGACCAGCTTGCAGCAGAGCGACAAGCAGCCCGGCTCGGCCACCGAATAGCCAGCCTCCACCGACAGCTCGATGACCTTGAACTCGCGTCTTCGTCAGCCAGCGGCGAGGAAGAGGAGCGCCTACGTCGCGATCTTGTTGCTCTCCGCGACGAGCAGTGCCAGGCACTTCGTCGGCTCTGACCAAGTCATAAATGATTTTCCGCATTTTTTTATTTCCAGCGTCATTCATTCATTCCACACATTCCAGTCCGTCCGGCTTGCCCAGCCGGATGCCACACATTTTTTGATGCAACGCGGCGGCCACGGTCCTCCACTTTTTTTAGTCCCTGACCATACTGCCCCCTTAAGACCCGTCGCCTTAGACAGGTGTCGGCAGTCAGAAATTGAGGTATGCTTATTATTTGTGGACTAAGTTGTCTGTAGACCTCGCTATGCTGTGAAGGAAAAAAAAAAGAAATTTATTTTTGGTCATTTTGTTTGTCCGACAACGGCAAGGAGATGGAGGACAACCGGACGATGCGCGTGAAGGAGATGAAGACAGGTTGCGCGGGTGTGGGAGAACAACGTGTTGAAGGTGAGTAGGCAAGGGTGGTCCGACCCATTGGTACCAACTCCCATCCTCCCCTTGCCTGTTGTCCTTCACGTTGTCTTCTTCTCTTCGCCCACAGGTTGCTTAGGCGTTCAACTCTTCTCGCCCATGACATCAGCATGCGTCAGCAAGAAGAAAATGTGATTTATTTTAATAAATTTTTTGATTGGCTGGCGCAAAGTCTTTGCAACAACATCGCGTCTTGCTGGCTTAAGGCGTCATTTGGGCAGGCCAATGGCAGTAGAGTGTACCCTGTCGGCGGTCGTTAAGCCAGTATCCTTGACGATGCAAATTCCTCAATGCTTGCGCCATAATAAATCAGACAACCAACGGGAGCAGGGCACGCCTTTCTCCGGACCTATAGGACGGGCTTTCCGATCGGAGTAGGTGGTTGGTCCGGTTGACGCCGTACATGACCCGCACTTACACGGTCGGCTCATTTAACTGCTTTGACTGTCACATACCCCGCATCATGAATCGAAGTCGCACGGTTCTCGCTGGCTCGGCCCTAGGTGGTGGCCGTCCGCTCTTCTTCTTCCTCCTTCTTGTTGTTCTTGGTACCTCAACCTCCCACCCATGTTGCGCCCCCCCCCGGCAAAACTCGAGGTTGTTTGAACATAAGATAGATATATAACGTTGCTTTCTCTCGTGCAGCTGGACTGGCGCTGGTGGTGAGTGCGACCGCGACGAATGAAGGCCAGCTCGCGAACAGGCAGATGTCGGTCGGGTGTGTGCCTTTTCAGGGCTCGCCGGCGACTTCCGGCAAGTGTGACCCACTCATCACCTTCTCCCACGTCTACATTCAGTACGACCTCCCTCTTTCGTTCTTTTTTTCATTATCCTTCACAACTTTAGTTCCGTATTTATCTTTTTTGTGGCCAACGAACAAGAACAACCTGAAGGGTCCAGCTTGCTCTTGTCTTTCTCTTTGTCGCTCTTTTAATTTAAATGGACCATTCCTTTGGGTTCTCTACACGACAACTGTTGGGCTTTGACACAACGGGTGGGTGAGAACAGAGTGGTCAAACATTTGCCTTTTATGACAAAAATCACCGCTGTGGGAGTTGGCCACGTTAATAACTCCTATCTGTCTCTGCCTTTCAGGTTGGGCCAGACCTACGAGTCAGTCGATGAGGGCGCTGCCAACGTGGTGCGCTTTTACGCCTTCTTCACGCCTTACCGCTTCCCTCTCTCGTCGTGCCATCTCACGAGCGTCACCTTTGTTTCCACACGTGCTGCCGGTCATACAGACCAAGCTGGCCGGTGCGTTCGTGCCGCACGACTGCCGACAGGCCTTGCTCACGTTGGTGTGCATGGGCAACTTCATCGAGTGTTCCGTGGACATCACCACCTTCACTCCCTCCGGTGCGTACATCGTGCACAGACAGGTCCACTTGCTCGTCGCTCACTATATATAAAATTGTCGATTAGTGGTCCTGCCTTGTCGCTCGGTCTGTGAGAAGGTGCTGACCGAGTGCTCCGCCTTTGCCATCTCCAACAACTTCGCGGTACCAGCCCTACACACGCGTGGCTTCATTTCATTTCCATTTTTTTTGTATTATTTATTTATTACGAAAAATTTATGTCCTCTTCTTTTTGTGTGTCGGTATATCTGTAGTCGCTGCTGCCGGACTGCGACAAGACAATCACCCTGAATGGGGTGGTCTACCCGGCGTTCCCCACTGACGGCCTCGCCACATGCAACCCCGCGCCCAACCGCAGTACTACTCACACGCCGTCTCCTCCATAACTTTATGACCTCCCTCTGACCATTTTTATTATTTATTTATTTATTTATTTGTTTATTTTAAATGCACAGCGGTGGCCTACAGCCAAGCCGACTGCCCCTACCCGCTCAAATACAACGAAGACGGGGTACGGCCGCGCTCCCTCGCTCTCGGCGAGCAGCTTGCCCTAACCCCCGTTTCTCTCCTGATCCTGTGCGCTGCTGTGTGGGCTTGCAGGCTGGTGGCTTTGAGGACAACGGGTACGAGGGAACCGACATCTGCGTCTACCCGTGTCCCGACCCCATGTTCACCGAGGAGGAGTGGCACGGCGTGATCGCGGTGAACATCGTCCTCAACTTCCTCTCCTTCTGGCTCTCCGTCTTCCTCGTACAACTCTCCCCTCCCCTCTCCCCGCCATCCCTTCCACCCACCACGAGCCCTCATCACGCGCGCGCACGGTTGGACTGGCAGGTGGTCACCTTCCTGCTGATGCCGCAGAAGCGACGCTTCCCGGCCCTCATCTTCTTCTACTTCGTACAGCTCCTCCCCCCTCCCACCTCTCTCTGTCGCTCTCCATGCTTACACGCCCCTTGCGCAGAGTCTGCTGTCGGCGACCGTGGGCTTCGTGTGCCTGTTCTTCCCCGCGGTGCGGGGAGGCATCGAGCCCCTCGTCTGCACCGAGGTCAGTTGTGGAGCCCCCCCCTCCCCTCTCCGAGCTGTCGGCCTCACCCCCCTTCTCTCTTTCGCCCCTTTTTCGTTTTCGTTTTCGTTTTCGTTCTTTCCCCCAATACAGGGCAGCCCCAAGCGCCTGGTCACGATGAGCAACGCCGGCGAACACGACGGCGGCGGTGTCGTGTGCATCATTCAAGGTACGCGTCTTGACCGGTTTGCGCACTCCACACGAGGAGCAGGCGATGGCTCACTGCCGGGTCGACACAAAACCAGGCATCATTCTGTACTACTGCCCGATGGCGGCCATGTTCTGGTGGACCTTCCTCGTGCTGACCGTGTTCGAGGTGCTGCACCCACGCGCCGTCTTGCTCGCGACTCTCACCGACGCGACGATCATCGTGTTAACGTTGTGACCTTCCACCCACAGCTGATCGTGCTCGAACGTTCGACCACGTTCATCAAGCGCTTCCACTTGTTCTACCACTTTATCGCCTGGGGCCTCCCGCTCATCGGCGTCGTCATCCTGCTCGCCTCCAAGGTTGCCCCCCCCCCAACCCGCCCACACACAACACTCCGTCCTGTTGTTCAATTGGCGTTATTGCTGTGGCTCACTTCCACTGGCCAGAACATCGGGGCCCTGAGCGGAGTGCCCTCGTGCTTCATGGCCACCGACCACGAGGCCTACGGTTGGGTTCTCTTTTACGGCCCTCGTACGCCTTCGTTCTTTTCCCCCTTTTCCTTCGCGCCTCCATTTTTGCCCCCCCCCCCGATGGCACTTGGGATGACCGTGTTGTGTGTCGCAGTGGCGATATGCCTGATCATCGGATCGATCTTGATGACCCTGTCCGTCATCAAGTTCGCTAGGGTTCGCGCTCCTCTCCCTTTCCCAGCCGAAAAATGGTAACCAAACTGATCGGTTGCCCCCCTCTCCTCCAGATTCGTTTCCGCTTCAAGGGACACACGAAGGACAAGATCGAACAGGTGCGTGGCCGCGCCCACCCACTCGCTCAGCCAACTTTTAGGAGGCTATGGCGGGGCCCTCGCTCACTCGTCTGATGCGGTGCAGCTGGTGCGCATGGTCCTGCTGGTGCTGGCCTACTTCCTCATCCTCGCCTACCCTCTGGCCTTCCGTATCTACCAACGCATCGTCCAAGGTACGCGTCCCCCGTTTCTTTGCCACTATAATCAATATTTTATTTTTAAAAAATAAAATAAAATGTGTCTATTTAAATTTTCGATTAATTCTCCTCGCGCATTTATGTCCGTGCTGCAGATGATCTCGTCGATGCACTCGAGGAGCAGGTCACCTGTAGCGCCACGACTGCCACTGAGTGGTACTGCGTGCTTCTCTCTCTCTCTCTCTCCCCATGTGAGTCGGGGGGATGATCACACACATCATGGTCAGCTGACGAGACTTCTTTAATTGGCGACTAGCGAGTTGACGTACCGGTTGAACTATGGCTCGCTGGTGCTGGAGATCATGGATGTGAGCTGCTATGGCATCATCATCTTCGTCACCATGTGCTCCTCCGTACGCCCCCCTCCCCCTCCCTACCCCGGTTTTCGAAAGAACCCTATCGACTACGCGTGTAGGGCCTCACATCCAACTCACCCACGCAACGCTCCGCCCACGCGCAAAACAGGACATGCTCGTCTGGTGGTACTACCTGTTGAAGGCGTGGGTGACGCAGGCGCCGAGGGACGCGCTCGACATCACCAAGGACATGATCATGGGCAGCGGCAAGTGGGGCGACTCCAAGAACACCACCATGTCCGGCGCCACGTACGTCGCGCTGCCTCTTGAACAATCGTGATGTTCTCTTCGCCTTCTTGTAGAGGCCCTTGCTGACCCTGCTACGCGCTTTGTCTTGTCCTACACCACCTCACCAGGACGAAGAACTCCAAGAGCTCCCACTCCCACTCCAACTCGCAGAGCTTCCAAGACGACGAGAACGACGACAGCCTCAACAACGACGATCTCTTGTAACCCTCCACGCGTGTGTGTACCAATACAAAAAAAATACAACAAACGTTAACCTCGAGTAGCGCTTGACCCCCCCCCCCCAACGTATGTGTAGCAACTACACGCGGGTAGTGCAAACAAGAAGAGCTTGCCACTCGACTTGGGCAAGGTGACTTTACAGGGCCGCGACGCCGTCGGAGAAGCGGTAGTAGAGGGTGAGGTCGCCCTTGCCGTCCCAGAACCGAGACGCGACGGCGTCGACGGTCAGCTCGCCCTCCAGCACCACATGCCCTCCTCCTCCTTCTCGACCTTCGGTCGTCTTGCTGTCCGTCTCCTCCTCCTTGCTCGTTGTCGTTGCCGCGGCAGGCAGGACGCTGATCGCGAAGAGCTTCTCCCGCTTGTCGTGGTCGGCCTCGCCATCGTCTCGGCCACCGTGCGACAACTTGCTCGGCGCGATGAAGTCGAGCGAGGACGGCGCGCTGAGCGGCAGCTGCGGGAACTTGGAGGCCAGGAAGGCGGCGATCTGCTTCACCGTCACCTTGCGCGACGTGCGGAGGTAGGGTCGCTGCAGGGCGAGGTTGCTCGCCGGCGTGGCCGTCGTGCCCTCGCCGCCGTGGCCCACCGCCGACAGCTGCCTGTCGTCGGGGTGGGGCAGGAGGAGGAAGCTGATGAGGGTGTCCACCTGGCTCAGGAACGAGGCCACCGACGACGATGACAGCGAAGATGCTGAAGACGACGACGTGGCGCCTGATGTAGCGGCGGGCTGCGTGCGCTTGTGCGGGATGTGGTAGTGCGCCAGCGGGATGCCAGAGGCGTCGAGCTCCATGCTGCTGGCGGCTCCCTCCGGCAGCTTGGGCTCCTGGTCCGATCGCTGCCGTCTGAAGAAGTAGTAGTAGTTGAAGAAGAAGAAAGTAGTAGAAAGGAGAAAGTAGAAAGTAGAGCACCTGGCGTGAGACATGCAGGAAGACCACATGAGAGCAAGCGAGGGGGGAAGTGAAGCGTACGGGTCCTGTGATTTTGATCTCTTGGAGTTCTTGCTACGCGCCGACGTTGAAGATGAGGAAGGGATCGAAGAGGCAGAGGAGGCAGAGGGGGTAGACTTGCGCTTGCGAGAAGAGGAGGAAGAAGAGGACGAGGCGGTGGTGGAGGGGGCCTCCATGGCCTCGAGCTGTTCCTTGTCGCGCTTACCGCGTGGACCGCGAGATGCGGCCATCTGGCGCATGAGGCCCTTCTCTACGCTGTCGGTGAGCGATTTGCGATTCATCCGCTTGTTGATGTCGGCAATGAACTCTTGTTCCTGGGCCTCGTACTCGTCGAGGTTGGGGTAGACTGTGGCGATGAGGGCGTCGAAGTTGGGATCAGGCCGAAGATGGCGGCGCGACGAGCAGTGAACACGACAAGTGGGACACTCCTTCTTGCCCCACCGCAAGCACTTGGAGATGCATTCGTCGCAGAATCGGTGTAGGCATTCCATGACCGTCATGGTCTGCCGCATGATGCCCAGACAGATGGGACAGGTGAGCTCTACGTTGAGCATGCGCACCTGGAGCGTAGTGGTGTGGTTGGGGTCCTCTGGTGGCGCTATGGGTTCGCGATACGTCTCGTAGAGCGTCAGTCCGTCTATGCACTCCTCTTCTTCATCTTCCTCTTCAGCGTCCGCCCCATTCCCGCGCAGCCCGCCCTGCCTCACCTTGCGCAGGACTTGCTCCTTTGTCATCGTGGGGGTCTTCTTGTTGATCAATTTACTCAATTCGCGCGAGATGCCCAGAGACCCTCGCCCGCTGGATGACGACGCATTGGCCGCCGTTCGTTCCAATTCTTGAAGCAGAGCCGATGAAGCCGACGCTCTATGACCTCGCGCTCGCGCACTGGGCGCTAGAAACGTCCCTCCCTCCATTCTTCTTCTGTTTCTATCCTTTGCGTGTGCGCCGAGCTGTCCAGGCTTGTCTGGTGTCGACAGAACCAAAAACAACGTTTAATTTGGTCGGAAGGGAGTTCGCGAGAGGAGAGAGGTGGCAAGATGGCTCGGACACGAGCTCCCGGGCGCCTCCTGCTGCTGTTCGCGCTGATGCTGATTGCCCTGCTTGGCTTCGCCCTTATCCTCCACTCTCGCCCGGGGGAGCAGCCGCTCGTCATTCCCACCTACGAAGGCGATGACATCCAAGAAGGCCTTATTGAGGTCGCGCCGCCTAAAGATGATAAGGAGGAGCTGAAGGAACCTGCAAATCGCACGAGCAAAGTGGACCACAGTGATCACAAGCACGCGGCGGATTGGAATGCAACCTTCAAAACGACCATTGGCTATCTGCAGCGCTACGCGGGCGGCGTGCAGGGGGGCAGCGAGTGCGAGGACGACTATGGCATGACCTTCATCAGGCGCTGGCAGAGCTACGGCCAGGACTACTGCCTGCCCCATTCGACTGAATCCACATCTTCTCTTCCTCCATCTTGGAGTCCTGCCCACCGAGATTTTCGATTGGAGACCAAGATTCGATGCCACTCGCTGACCCCGTCGCATCAGACGCCCGAGCCGCACAGCGTGTGTCTCGCGGAGAACGTCGTGGTCGACTTTGCCAAGCTCGGCGTGTCCATGTGCCAGGGCGACGGGTGTCACAACGACTTCTACGACGGCGAGAAGACCGTCTTCTTCAAGCCCGGCCTCGTGCGCGGCCGCTGCGTTCAGGTGGTGTCGGTTAATGACGGCTGGAACACCAACAATCTCGTCAAGACCGTCGGCAACTGGCTCATCCGCGGCTGGCAGAACCTCGGCGACTCCTTCTCCGAGGCACGCACGCCAGCTCCCGCCCGCCTGTCGTGTAGCGTGTGGGCGGGCGGGTGGCTCGCTTTCGTGTGTCTGACAACAACAATGTTGGTGTGTGTGTGTGTGTGTGTGTGTGTGTGTGTGTGTGTGTGTGTGTGTGTGTGTGTGTGTGCGTGCGTGGGCGCGCACAGGCCATGTCGCTCGAGAAGATGTGCACGAAGGAGAACACGGTGGACCACTTTGTCTACTTTGTTTCGCGCTACGACGTACGTCGTGTTGGCCGTTCGTTGCGAACCTGCTCCCTCTGTCGACTCACTTGGCTATCGCCGGTTTGCGCGTGCGTGTGCGTGTGTGCGTGCGTGTGCGTGTGCGTGCGTGTGCCTCAGACGACGAATCTGTACCACGCGTCGGAGGATTGGGTGCACGCCTTTGCCGCGTTCTCCGTGCTCGAGGTGCCCATCGAACGAGCGCAGGTGGTCATCGCCGACGGGCTCATGTACGCCCATCCCCCGCGCGCCCTCTCTCCTCCCTTCTGCCACCGGCCCAGAGGCCAGGCAAGCAGTCACCCAGCGCTCGCGCGTGGCCATCGTGCGGTGTTCGACGTCGCTTGACGTTCGCTTGGTGTCAGTCCCGGGCCGTTCCAGGACGTGTGGCAGACGCTGTTCTCGCGCAACCACCCTCTCCTCTTCGTCAACGATCTCCACCAGAGCGGCAAGCCCATGTGCTTCAACTACATGGTCCGTCCAAGCGCTTGTCTCCCTCTCCCTCCCCTTCCATCGTCCATCGTCTCTCTCTCTCATGCAACGCGTGTGGTGGGCCCGTGCTTACGGCTGCAGGCCGCCAACGTGTTCGGCGCCATCTCCCCGCTGTCCAAACGAGTGGGCCTCGAGAGCCCCTGCTCCAACAGGTAGCCCACTCGGCTCACGCGCGAGCGCCCATCACTGCTTTTGGGGGGGGTTGCTCATTGACTCACGCTCTTGTTGTGGGCAGCACTCTGTTGCGCGGCTTCCGTGATTTCTTCATCTCGTCGTTCAAGATGAAGTATCTTCTTCCACCGGTACTCCTCCTTGATTCGCTGGCATATAGTAAACAGATAAATATGGATAAATACAGATAAATTTGATAAATACAGATAATCATTTGTGAAATAAATGGACCGATCGCTCACTCTATCGACGCAGGCGGACAAGCTCACCGTCACGGTCATCCAACGCAAGAGCTACCCGCGAGCGCCGGGCTCCTATCAGCACGTCAGCCGGCAGATCCAGAACCACGACGAGCTGGTGGCAATGATCCAGGACACGTTGCCCACCGCAGAGGTCGTGCTCCCTTGCGCGCTGTGTCCTGTATCGTGCGCTGTGTGTGTGTGTGTGTGTGTGTGTGTGTGTGTGTGTGTGTGTGTGTGTGTGTGTGTGTGTGTGTTCGTGCATGTTTCTCAATTGGAGTGGTGTGGTCTGAAATCAGGTCCGATCGGTCGACTTTGCGTCGATCTCGTTCCGAGAACAGCTGAAGCTGATTCGCACGACCGACATCCTCATCGGCGCGCACGGTGCTGCGCTCAGCCACATGATGTTCCTCCCGACCACGTCGGTCTCGATCGAGTTTTGGATCGAGGATCGGTACTCCTCTCTTCTCCCTGAAACAAGGTGATGGTGGGTGGCGCTGGAGATGGGCAAAAGCTGATGATGTTGCCCCGTAATGCAGGTACGGCAACTATCACTATGTAAATATGGGCAAGTGGTTGGCCATCACGCACATCGTGGAGCAGCAGACCAACCCGCTCGACTTGAGCACGACGCGACGCCACATCCTCGAAGCGGCCGAGATCGTGGCCAGCAACAAGAAACGACGGCTCTACGACCACTAATTCCTCCCTCTCTCCTCTTCTTCCTCCTCTGTCCTTCTCTCAGCTGCTCTATCTACTCATAATTTATTGAACTCAATCAACCAAAACAAAAACACATAAAGTTTAAGTACACTTGTGCAAACATATAAAAATGGTCAAGTATGTATGGGGCGCCTCCTCTCCATTCTCCTTTCTGTTCTGTTATTGAAACTATTGCCTGTGTTCTACTTGCCTGCCATGTTGTTGTGGGCCGCGGTGAGGGCGCCCTCACTCACGTAGGTGAAGCCGTCGAGGTTGGCGTGTCCGGTGAGCGCGCCCGCGGGGAGACCGCCCTGGGTGGGCGTGTTGATGGGCTGCGACAGGAAGTCCGGGTCGATCATGAGGTCGGCCTCGAGGTCGCCGGCCACAGGCGGGATGTAGGGCGGGGAGACCTCCTTCTTGGCTAACTTGTCCCAGTCGATCGAACCGAAGTAGGGGTGGGCCTTGACCTTGGCCGGGTCCGAGAGCCTCTTGGCAGGGTCTCGCTCCAGCAACTATCCCCCACAGCGTGCCACGCACATGTGAGTGGACGGACAGATCAACGAGAAGATGCAGAAGGTCTATAGGAGAGTCGCGCACCTGCTGGAGGAGGTCGAAGGCGACCTCGTCAATCTTCTTGGAGCTCAGCTTCTCGGTCATGATCTTGTCGTACATGAGCTGCACATCCTCGCAGTAGAACGGAGGCTGTATACGATACAGTGGTGAGGATTACAGAACACCATCGTGTGCCTCAGCCAACAACAAGACTTACCAGGCCAGTCATCATCTCGTAGATGAGAGTGCCAAAGCTCCACCAGTCGATCTCCTTGCCATAGTTGACGCCGCGCAGCACCTCGGGCGCTGAGAGTAGCGGTTAGTCCACAGAGGGCGGGGCTACCTGAGTAGTAAGTGGAGAAGGTACCGAGGTACTCGGGAGTGCCACAGAAGGTGGCCGTGCGGGCCTCCTTGCAGGCCAGGCCCTCCTTGGAGATACCAAAGTCGGTCATGCAGATGTGGCCGTCGTTGGTGAGCAGCAGGTTCTCGGGCTTGAGGTCGCGGTAGATGATGCCCTCGCTGGTGGTTAAGAGTAGCACATATGTGTTCAGTTGTCTATCATCTCGCTGATGCACGCGTTAACGTACTTGTGCAAGTACTCGAGACCGAGCACGATCTCAGCGGCGTAGAAACGAACGCGGTCATCGTTGAACTTCTTGTCCTTCTGGAGGTGGTGGAACAACTCACCGCCGTTTACGTAGTCCATAACGAAGTACAGCCTGGGCACGGCTCGCTGGTAAGACGCTATCAATACGACTCACCACGCGCAGGCGCACCTGTCCGAAGTCTGGAAAGCGTAGTGCAGTTGGACGAGGAAGGGCGAGCGTAGCTTGACGAGAATCGAGCGTTCGTTCTTGGTGTGCTCGAGTTCGTTCTTGTCCAAGATGGCCTTCTTGTTCAAAACCTTCATGGCGTATACCTTGCCGAAGTTCCTGTGCTTCACCTTCAGCACCTGTTGGGCCGAGATTGTGAGCACAGTCGAGGGACATCACCAGCCATCTCCTTCCTCTGCCTGGGCCCTTACCTTGCCGTATGATCCACGACCGATGACCGAGATGAGGTCAAAGTCGTTCACCTTCACCACGGTTGGCTCGGGCGGAGCAGCCTGCTATGGTAATGCGGCGGGGCTCGCGTAAGAGTCACCAACAGGAAGCTGGTGGAGGTGGAGGCGGGACGCACAGTGGTCTCCGTGGGGGGAGTTGCAGCAGCAGCTGCCGGCTCGGGGGCGCCTTGACCGGTAACCTTGAGCAAGGTATCGACCCACTCCTTCATCTGTGAGAAGAGGAGTATCAGGACACCGTACTATTAACACAATATAAAGAAGCAAGATGACTGGATTTGGTACCTGTTCGCTGCTGTCCGCCGCGAAGTGATAGTTTCTGTGCGGGGTCTGGACTTCGAAGCAGAAGGCGATCCTCTTCTTGAGGATGACGGGCTTGATGACGCCTACGTCCGTCAAGACGACCTGGCCTTTCAATTCTCCATTCTTACCAGGCGAGAACAAAACATGGGTTAGTCAACCAATGGTTAAGATGAAGAAAGCCAAGACAGCAAGAGTACTCGTTTAGTGTAATAGTAGAGGACATTGTCCGCTGCCAGAACGCACCACCTCCGCTTCCAGGTCTTGATGGAACCTCCCTCCTTGGTGAGAAAGCCCTCGTGGACGCTCATCTTGTTGTTTTGAAGAACTGGCCGCGTCGGCAACCCTTAAAAAGAGGAATGACCGTTCGGTCGGCAAATAAACCAATAGGAGGATACCAACATTTGGTCACAAGAACATGTCGTTTGCAGTATGAATCTTTATATCTCCGGAGAACCAGGTGCCTTTCCACCATTCCTCCTTTCTCATGTGTTGTATCACTAGCAGGCCTTGTTCAATACACTAATACCAACAGCTTTCCTCAGTTTATACTCTCCACTTACCTCTTTGCATACTGTGCAAGAGACAAGCATAACCTGGTTTGCATAACATGGCCAGAAGCCTTGGTGGACACAGTACTTTACCTATGCTGACGTCATGGATCCTTAGAGCCAAGAAAAGCATTTCTGATTGATTTCCCGTAAGTCGGGAATGGAAGCAGCGCCCCCCAACACCAAGAAATTGAAGACGACATCTGAGACACAGCAAGATCACGAGAAAGGCCAAACGATGCTTGCACAGGAGGACGAAAATCTTCAAAATGAAGAAGAAAAGCAAGATTACGAGCGAAGGCAGGTCCTGCGACGTAACCTTGCCCGATTGCGACCAGCAACAGCAGCTACGGGGCCCGATGGGGTGTCCTACGAGGCGACCCAAGCGGTAGAGCTCTCGCAGAAGGAGCAAGAGGTGTTCACCTTCCTGCTGGCCGTCAACGCCCACTTCGGTCTCTCTTCCACCCTACGCGTTGCTGGTGGCTGGGTGCGCGACAAGGTACAGGCCCTCCTCATCTGCACGATCTACATTCAATTTTAAACACATCTTTCTACTCGCAATATGTGGTTTGTGACCACCGGTCTGTGTGTCGCCTGCCGCAGTTGCGTGGAGAGCCCAGCTATGACATTGACATCGCGCTGGACAACATGATGGGCAAGGACTTTGCCGAGCGGGTGAACGAGTACCTCGCCCTCAAGGGCTACGAGACGCACCACATCGGTACTCCCCCGGCCCTCTTTTGACTTTTGCTCCCACTATACGCACGCACACTCACGCATGCGTTGTCCTCTACTATGCGCCGCGTCTCGACGCCAGGTGTCATCCAGTCCAACCCCGAGCAGTCCAAGCATTTGGAGACTGCGACGATGCGCGTGTTTGACGTGTGGCTAGACTTTGTCAACCTCAGGGAGGAGAGCTATTCCGAACACTCTCGCATTCCTTCGGAGATGGTTGCCCCCTCCCCCGCTCTTCCCGCTTGCGCTGTGCATTGGTTGTATGTGTCTCGTGTTGCGCTCAAGGCTAGCCCACTCCCTTTCCTGTTAGGCCATTGGCACGCCCACTGACGATGCCTACCGAAGGGACCTCACCATCAACTCCCTCTTCTACAACATCAACGAAAACACCGTCGAAGACTGGACCAAGAGCGTACACGCCACACACACACACACACACACACACACACACACACACACACACACACACACACACACACTACAGCACAAGAGGATGACACGGGCGATTGCGTGGACGCGCAGGGACTGACGGATCTGGCCAATGGCATCATCCGCACGCCGTTGCCGGCCGAGACCACCTTCATGGACGATCCGCTGCGCATTCTGCGCGCCATTCGCTTCGCCTCGCGCCTCGAGTTTGCGCTCCACGCCGACGTCGTGGCGGCTGCCACGCAGCCCCGCGTGCGCCTCGCGCTGGGCAGCAAGATCAGCCGCGAGCGCATCGGCAAGGAGGTCGAGGGCATGCTCTCCGGTATGCGTGTGTGCGTTGTGTTGCGTTGCGTTGTGTTGTGTGTGGACACTCTATCCACGCGCGCGCACTCACGGTCGTGCCGTGCAGGCCCACACCCGGAGCTCGCCTTCTACTACATTCAGCACCTGGGCCTCCACGACGTTGTATGGGCGCTGCCGCCTCCGCCCAAGGGCACGGCTACCCTCCCGGTTCGCTCGCAGCTCTGCTGGACTCTCTGTTGACGCCCTCTCGCGCGCGCACGCACACATGCACGTGTCCGGCTGCGCAGGCGCGACGGAGCCGACGGATCACATGCTCGTGCCCGACTACCGCGAGAAGGCCGTCGACAACGTGCGGCAGATGAAGAGGCTCCTCTGCCACGAGTGCCCCGCCATGCACGACAAGGTGTCGCGAAGGCGCCTCTTCCTCGCCGCGTTCCTCAAGGCACGTGTACCCCGTGTGTGTGTGCGTCGGAGGGGGGCGTCGTGCGCGTGGCCACGCAGCTCTTCTCTTACTAAGCAGAGGAGAAACGTCACATCAGGTCTACAGCGGCGTCCTCTACATGGAGAAGAAGCGCGCTTTGCCCTTGACCCACTACATCATCAAAGAGTCGCTGCGGGTACCGCTTCTACTCTGCCGGTGAATTATTCATGATACTTATTTTTATTTTAATTATTTTAATTAACGTAGAAATTGTGGTAAAAATCATGGCATTTATTGTTGATATTTTTTTCAATATTAAATGCTTTTTTTGCTTTTTTTTTTTTGCTTTTGGCTACTACACAGTGGAAGGTGAAGGACATGGACGAGGTGTTGCTCCTGCACAGCGGCATCGAGGAGTTCCACATCCTCATCAACAAGACCTACGGCTGTGCCGTGGATCGCAAGGACGCCGGTATGCACACGCGCACGGACCTTGCCTCCATCGCGTGTCTGTGCCTGCTCAGTGCCTTACGCCGCGCAATATCACGCAGGCCTGCTGATGCGGCGTCTGGGCGCGCTGTGGAAGGAGTGCCTCTACCTGGCAGCCATCAACGACCTCCCGGCCTTCACCACAACCCCTACATCGCGCGACCCGTCCGACAACAAACGTATGCGCGCGAGGCCTCGCCACACTCTGTTCCCCTTGTCTTCGTTCATCACACACACACACACACACACACACACACACACACACACACACACACACACACACCAAAACACAGTTCCGCTGGATGACGAGGCCACGAAGCGAACGTTGGGCAAGCTGCACGAGTTCTGCCACAAGGTGGAGAAGGAGCTGCACCTGGAAGGCGTGTGGGACCTCAAACCGCTCATCAACGGGCAGGAGCTCATGCAGCTGCTGAGCATCCCGCCCGGACCGGCCATTCGTGAGTGCCTCGAACGGTAACTCTACCACAGAGGGGGTGGTGGTGGTCAGGTGGTGGTGGTCTTCTCTTACGTGTGTACTTGCGCGTCCCAGGGAGATGGCGTGGCAGTTGGCGAACCCCAACGGCACGCGAGAGGAGTGCGCTGCTTGGCTGCGACAAGTGTAGCGCTACACAGCAACCGAGAGAGGTGAACCACTCAGAAATTTGTGCGGACATGTTATTTCCTGGAATAAATTGCCCTTTTTTCTTGGAAGCTTTGTCGACAACGCTTTCCTTCTCGGAACTGTTACGTGGATAGATAAAATGAAACTGGAATTGGTCAAAGGAGTTGGTACCAACCAGGCGACGAGACACTACAAAGAGACCGGCAACCCGGGCCGTTTCGAACTTATCTGCTCGCCGTTTCCCGACGCTCACTTCGCACAGCTACCACCACCTCCCCCACGGACGATTCGGCTTATTCAGTCCCAGTAAGTTGAACTTCAAGAAGAGAGAATGAGCGCGCCAGCTGATCTCATTCACGACGAGGGCGTCAATCACGCGCTCCAGTTTCACTTTGACCACACGCAAGACGTCGAACAGTTGCTCGATGTGGCCCGCAAGCTGCTGAACAGCAAGAACTACGATGCCGTGCACGCCTTCGCCGCGCAGGCCCACGAGAAGCTCCAAATCCTCGAGAATGCGCGTCTCGCGCGCGATTTGAGGATGAAGGACATCACCGAGGCTCTCGCCAAAATCCCGCTGGGCGACAGGAAGCTCAACCTCGAGAAGAACCTCTATCAGTTCCTGCCGGCCTACGTGACTAGGAACGAGAGCGCCCACCAGCAGCTCAACCTCTCCGTCGCGCAGGTGGCCCTCGGAGCCGCGTTGACCAAGCGCAGCGACGACAAAGCGATCCAAGCCGGCGATCGCAAGGTCAGCGTCATCGATCTCGAAGCCCGCGACGAAGAAGTCCTCACCGTACGTTACGCTACGCCTGCTTTTTTTCTTTTAAGACATTAAAAAAGAAATAGATAATATTTACATAAATAGATTATAATATATCCCGCTCTTATGCGCGTGCCTTAGTTTGCTAATTTCAGGGAAACCAGTGCACAAAAACAAAGAGATTAATTAATTTATTTATTTAACGCGTTTATTCCTTTTTCGGGCCCAGCAATTTCTATTCTACTCCGTGGTGACTGGTGGTGACGGCTTCAAATATGTGTTACCATAACTGCGCGTCCCATGGGACTTTAACCGGTTTTTTCCTGTTTGCACAACAACAAACAGGTGGTCCGTCGCTGCCTCAACTATGTCAAGGCGCCGCAGCACGTGGTCACCCTCCTGCAAATGCTCTCCGCCGAGGGCCTCCCCGAGTTGATTGTCGAGGTACTGGACTCTCTCTAACTCTCGCGCCCTCGCTCCTCTCCCCCGTTCCTGGTCTCCCTTTCCCTTTCATCATGCTCATTACCATGATCCTTCTTCTTCTACTACTACTACTACTCCAGCTTGGCCCGACCTGCCTGGA
Organism: Acanthamoeba sp. SK_2022b; assembly: GCA_027943245.1. Taxonomy (NCBI): domain Eukaryota; phylum Discosea; order Longamoebia; family Acanthamoebidae; genus Acanthamoeba; species Acanthamoeba sp. SK_2022b. The sequence continues at coordinate 5,359 of JANDJZ010000516.1, read as the reverse complement.
GAGCATCGAGAAGATGCGCACTGAGTACCAGCAGCGTAGCACGCTCATGCACGGTTCGTACCAATATACAACAACTACTACTACTACTACTTGTATTGTGAACCACGCTCACCACGGTTTCGTTGTGAACAACAACAGAGTTGACGGTGCTCGAGCAGGAGAAGGAGCGGCTCAAGCCCATCAAGAAGCTCATGCCCGACACGCAGTGGAACCGGTACAAGCAGCTGCGCCTGGCCAAGACCGAGATCGCGCGCAACCCGGTGCCCGCCTACGACCCGCAGAGCTTCCAGGGCTACGACCAGCTCACCTATCAGCTCATCAGCGCCATCCTTCAGGTACACACACCTTTGTTCACACAGTTATTTATTTATTATTATTATTATTATAATTTTTACATTTTATATGTTATTCTACATGAATGTTCGGCAGTCGCTGTTCGATGCACGTGATGCGCTGGGCAAGAACACGGAGAACCGCCTCTGTTGTTCTACACAGTTATTGATGTTATTTTTACATTTTACATTTTATTACATTTTATTTACATTTTATCTGTTCTTCTACACGAACGCTCGACAGTCGCTGTTCGATGCACGTGATGCGCTGGGCAAGAACCTGGAGAACCGGCTCTGGAAGCCGACCAAGAAGGAGGACCGTCAGCGCACGCTGCGCTACTCGCAGTGGATCGAGCAGGCCATGGGCTGGGCCTTTGGGCCCAACCGCATCGAGGACCCCAACCAGATGATCCAGCTCGCCGAGCTGCTCAACAGCCGCAAGCAGTACGCGGCCGTGCTCGAGGTGGCCATGAAGGTGAGGCACCGCATCAAGCAGCTCGAGACCTTCAAGAAGGAGTGGACCGCCCAGTCGGTCGTGCTCCAGGCCTTGACCCAGGAGCGCGAGCAGCTCTACAAGCAGTGGAAGCTGCCCGAGACCGACAAGTGGCATCAGCTCTGGCAGCTCGAGCACCAGAAGCTCATCTACAACTCCTACCCTGGGTAAACTCCACCCTCTCAACATCAACACATTCTTCACATGTTCAATTCAACTAACTTCATCATCATCATCATCAACAACAACAACAACAACAGATACTACTGGGCATCGTTCGACTACCTGTACCTCAATATCTCGAAGCTCATGCTGACGGCGGTCATCGACATGAAGCAACAGAACAAGGAGGTGGAGATGAGCGAGACGACTAGCCGCCAGGTGCAGGCCATCATGGATGAGGTCGACGACCCGCAGCAGCTGTGCGAGCTCGCGCGCCACATCGAGAAGCGCGACGAGAGCGAGATCGTCATCCGGCTGGGCGAGAAGTGCCAGCGCAACATCAAGGAGGTCGAGGACCTGCGCCTCGTGCGCGCGCCGCTCACGCGCGAGCTCCTCGACCTCGAGGCCGAGCAGCATAAGCTGGCGCGCGACAAGAAGCACCTGCCCCCGTCGCAGCAGGCCCGGCTCAAGGAGCTCCAGGAGCAGATCGCCCAGCTCCCGGCCTGGCCCGTCTACGGCAACGTGCTCGACCCGCACCAGTACGACAACCTCAGCCTCGACGTCGTGCGCGTCATGACCTCGGCCATCCTCGACACCAAGAGCGCCCTCGAGAAGCGCATCGCCGAGATGGTACCATCTCTCTCTACATTTCTCCATTTTATTTTTTTCTATTATTTTTTTCTATTTTTAAAGGCATCAATATTTAAAATAATTTATTTTTAATGTGTGATTTTTTTCCCCCCTACTTGAAAATTATTAGTTCAGGAAGCAGGACCCGAAGACGATCGACAGGAAGAAGATCGAGAGGGACAGGCAGGACATCAAGAACCGCATCAACACGATGGTGCAGCTGTGCCTGCAGAAGTTCGACAACCCGTCCTACCTGCTCAAGTTCGCCAAGGACATGCGCAAGCGCAAGGAGGCCGATGTGGTCCTCCAGATCGTCGACAAGGCCATCTCGCGCATCAACGACATCGACGAGGAGCGTCAGCGGCGCTACCCGCTCGTCAAGCTCATCGCCGACCTCCGCGAGGAGGAGAAGAAGCTCTTCGCCGTCGCCAAGAAGAAGCTCGACGAGACCAAGGTCAAGCAGCTTCAAGGTACGTCCACCGTGATTGATTTTTATTTATTTTATTTTATTTTATTTTATTTTTTCAACACACGTAATTTTTATTTACACGTCTAATTTATTTTATTTTTTAAATATTTTTTTTATTTTAATACACCAACAGATGCGGAGGAGCAGCTGGCCGCGTTGCCGACGTGGCCCCACTTTGCCAAGGTGGAGAACTACCACCAGTACGACAGGCCCAGGTCCAAGGTCATCCAGACGGCGTTCAAGGCCGTGATCGAGGCCAAGGAGGCGCTCGAGCAGCAGATCGCCACCGAGCGCTTCAACAAGTCGGCCGCCATGTCCATCGAGGGCCTCGAGGACGGCGACCACGCCATCGACAAGAAGTTTGGCGAGCAGCGCCTCAAGGTCCAGGGCTGGGTCGACCGCGCCGTCCAGCTCGCCCTCACCAACATCCGCGACCCCGAGCACCTCGTCAAGCTGGTCAAGCTCGCCAAGCGCCAAAAGGAGATCAAGATCGCGCAGGAGGTGGCGAGCAACTGCTACAAGCGCATCGCGGGCCTGGAGCAGCTCCGTGAGACCAAGGACGCCATCGCGGAGCACATCGCGCTGCTGCAGGAGGAGCGCGCCGAGCTGGCGACCAAGAAGAAGACGCTCGACGCGCCGCAGGCGGCCAAGCTGGTCGAGCTCGAGGCGCAGCTGGCGGGCCTGCAGCCGCTGCCGCAGTTCCTGTCCACCGCCGACGAGCACGACGACATGAGCAACCGCCTCACGGCGCTGCTGCTCGACGCCACGCTCGACAAGGCCACCGAGCTCGACGGCAAGAAGCGGGGCGAGGAGGTCACCTTCGAGCAGATCGACGCGTTCGAGAGCGAGAAGCAGGAGCTGCTCCGGGCCACGATGGCGCTGGCCAAGGCCCACACGCGCAACCCCGAGACCATGGTCAAGTTCCTGCGGCGGCTGCGGGACAGCAAGCAGTTCGACTTTGCCGTGGAGATGGGCGACCAGTGCCGGCTGCGCCTGTTCGAGCTGGCCCAGCACCGGCTGGAGCGGCAGCAGCAGGAGAAGCAGCGCGACAAGCTGCTGGCGCTCAAGGAGGTCACCGACCGCCAGCGCAAGTCGCTGCCCGCCGAGCAGACCGACGCGCTGCGCGAGCTCCTGCTGGTGCTCCGCGTCAAGGCCCTGCAGCCGTCCTACTTTGGCACGGGCGTCGACTATCACGCGCTCAACCACGACCTCACCGTGCAGATGGTGGAGACCGTGCTCCAGAAGCGCAAGCACTGGGAGGACTCCATCGCCATGAACGACGCCCTCTCCGCCGACGACATCGAGGCCCAGAAGGCCTACCACGCCGAGCTCCTCGCCAACGTGGTCAAGAACTGCCTCCTCAACATACGCGACATCCCCACCCTCATCCGCCTCGCCACCGACCTCAAGGCCAAGCTCCAGCACGACCTCGTCGTCGCCGTGGGCCTCCACTGCGAGGAGATCATCGCCGACCTCAAGCAGGAGATCGAGCACCAGGAGCAGCTCCGCGCCCACCACAAGGAGCTCGAGCAGCAGATCCTCCTCTTCTCCATCGCCTCCGCCGACACCAAGCCCAAGGAGAAGCGCGAGGTCGTCGAACAGCGCCTCAAGGAGGTATTTCTTTTCTTTTCCCCTTATTTGTGTGTGCTGACGTGGCATTTTTATTTTATTTTATTTTATTTTATTTTATTTATTATTTAATACTAAAAAATGTAAAAAAAAAAAAAAACAGTCAAAGGCGCGATTGGACGCGCTGGCGCCGGTCGAGGTGGACAACAGCGCGCTCGACGCCTACACGCTCCAGATCACCGACCTCATCATGGACGCGGCCAAGATCGAAGGCCTCGACGACGTCCTCGCTCCAGATCACCGACCTCATCATGGACGCGGCCAAGATCGAAGGCCTCGACGACGTCCTCCGCGACCAGGCCATCCTCGCCTTCAAGGTGCCCTGCCCTCTCTCTCTCTCTCTCTCTCCCCCCCCTCTCACATCACACAACTAACACACACACATCTCTCTCTCTCTCTCTCTCTTCACACAGACCGACGTGAAGACGGAGAGGTGGGACCAGGTGAGGGACCTGTGCAGCGAGGAGGAGTGGGCGAGCATCAAGCAGGACCTGGTGGTGTACGTGCTCAAGCAGGAGGCGAGCAACGTCAAGGCCAAGATCGAGCTGCTCATGAAGGACGGGCTCTACGCGCAGTGCATCAGCATCTTCCCGCCGCCGTCGGGCGAGGCCGGCGAGATGGACCTGCTCGCGGAGCTGTGGAAGGAGCTCGAGCGCAACCAGCCCACGGCGCTCGACCAGCTGCTGGGCACCGTCTCGCGCTACATGAAGCGCTACTACCAGGAGTTCCGCCACGAGGAGGTCGACGCGCTGCTCGACCGCGTGCAGCTCCACTTCCCGGCCGTCATGTCCACCCTGCTCGCCGCCGCCACCGACATGATGCTCCTCAACATCCTGCCCTCCCAGTACAACCAGTTCGTGGCCTGCCTCAAGAGCTTCAAGCGCCGCCTCAACGGCGTCCTCAACCGGCCCCAGGACTGGGACGAGTTCTTCACCAACTTCAAGAAGAAGCACCGCGGCAAGAAGAGGCTCATCCAGGTAATTATTTTTTTTATTTTATATTTTATATTTTATTTTTTATTTTATTTTATGAAATGGGTGGTGGCTGACGTGGCGGGTGTGTGGCAGATGGCGTCGTTGATCGGCGACAGCAGCTGGGACATCGGGGCGCTGATGGCCAACAGGAAGCTCAAGCGCGAGAAGCCCGAGCCGCCATCGGACGGCGACCAGCTCGCACCGACGCCACGCAAGGCCGCCAAGGCGGCCAAGCCCACCACCCCGCGCAGGTCCACGCGCCCGGTCAAGAAGCGCAAGATCGTCGAGGCCGACAGCGAGGAGCAGGCCGACGAGGAGGAGGAGAGGGCCGCCCTCGGTTTCGAGGAAGGCGAGTCCCTCGGCGAGGAGTACCAGCCACCACTCGGCGAGGAGGAAGAGGAGGAGGAGGACAACTGAGACACGAGGAAGTAGCGTCTCAATGTGTTCTGTTTTGTATTAATTTTGTTGCCTTTCGCCCTCACGCTTGGCAGGGTTAGTTCATTCTCTTCCCTTGGTGTTTTTGGAACGCTACAACCAAACGGCCATCAAGATCATCGATTGGAGGGTGATCATGAAGGACAAGCAGCTGCGTGTCGTGCGGGCCAAAGAACAGGTAGGGCTCACCACCATCGGGGCCAAGCAAGGCACAAAGATAGAGCATCAACAGCTC
>JANDJZ010000515.1:0-26431 GCA_027943245.1 Acanthamoeba sp. SK_2022b | reverse complement strand
GCCGGTGCCGCTCACGCAGGCCAGCCCGAGCTTCCTCACCGGCGTCAGCCCCGGCGCGCAGGCGTCTTCGGGCCCGCCCACCTCGCCGACCATGGCCAAGCGGCGCACCATCACGCCCGCCACGCCCAAGAAGAAGTCGGCGGAGAAGGTGGCCACGGTGTGGACGCGCACCAAGGCCAAGACGGAGGGCGAGGTGACGCGCAAGGCCTTCCTCAACACCATCAACCACATGAAGACCGGCGGCGATGGTGGCCGGCGGGCCCAACAGCCACAGCCCGCAGCCGCCACCTCCGCCGCGGCGGGCAGCAGCTCGGGGGGCGGAGAGACCAAGCCGGCCAAGACCGACATGGAGAACCTCATGGACATGCACAAGAAGCTCGAAAACGAGGTGGAGGCCCTCACCAAGGAGCTGCTCGAGTAGCGGGACAGCAGTAACATGTTGCACACAATTTTACTATCCGTTATGTTATGTTATTTAATTATTTGAAACCATGAAACAGCGCAACATGCTGTGCACGCCGAGAGAGAGAGCAAAGGCGGCAGGCTGAAGGGCCCTCAGCAGCAGCAGCAGCACGTCTTCCTAATCTTCCGGAAGCATTTGAAGAGCTTCCACCGCATGGAGAGGGGTAGGCAGGAACAAAACTTGTTCATCTTCTTTGCCTTCTTCAGATCAGCCATGTTGTCCATTTTGCGTGTCTCTAGCGCTGTGCGTGGAGCGGTGCTTGTCTTTTTGGTCGTACTGCGTGGAGGAGGAGGAGGAGGTGTAAGTGGAGGAAGAAACCCCTCTGCTCCGGTTCGGGCCGTACCTAGGGCACTGAGCCGGAGGTGCTGCTTGGTTGGTAAGCGAACGACGAGGGCAAAAAGCAAATGCCCTGCGTGACGTCAGCCGTTTGGGGGCTGCTAGGATACGTGTTTTTTAATTATCCATTTTATGAATTATTTATCGCCATTGGCAATAAAAAATATCTAAATTCATAAATACATTTCTTGTGGCGACACGGCAAGCTTGCCGCGGAGCAGGGACCGGATGAACGAGAGAGAAGATTCTCAGCTGCAGCCGGTGGGGAACGGGACGGAGGGAGGTCAGTTTCGCGGGTCGAAGCAGCACGAGCACTTCTTTCGGAACTTGCGGAAGCACTTGAAGAGCTTCCACCGCTGCTTCAAGGACAGGCACCCAAGCGCCTTGTTGGCCTTGCGTGCCCTCTTCACATCTTTCCTCGACACCCGCATCCTGCGCGTTCCTACAAGTTCTTGCCGGTGTGGCGCTCGCTGCGGTGGCGCTGGCGACAAAATTGCAACAACAGTTCACACGCGCGTGATTGGCGCGAATCCAAAGTCCCGGTTTTCGCCAGGTTTTCTTGGTTTCTTTTTTCTGCATCCATGGCCTCCTGCCTTTGCGTGCTGAGTTCTGCGGAGAAGTGACCCCAGGCAGTGCAAGGCTGCAGCGGACTAGCCCTGATCGAAGCAATTCTTTGCCGGGTTTCCGCTTCAATCGCTTCAGGCTTGCCCGCCAGGCGGGCCAGGCCCTGTATAAATACAGGACCGCCTCTAGCAATGCTCATCACTCCAGTAGCAGACAAGCCCTCCAATCAACCACCAGCCTTCGTCCCTCTACTTCACCACTACCATCACAATGTACTCCATCCCTTCAGGGCCTAGACATCGGCAGTTTCTCCAATGATGATACTAGCGCAGCACCCCTAACCATTCCTTTTGTTGTCTATGGCTATTGCAGGAAGTTCTTCGTTGCTGCCCTCTTCGCTTTCTTCTGCCTCTTCGTCGTGGCTCTTGCCGACGACTCGACCGTGGTGAGCTCCACCAGCGTGGTTCAGGGATCGAGCGTGATCGTTGCCTCCCCCGTGGCGGTGGCCTCCACCGATGGCTCCACCACCATCCTCACCAGCGACAACAACAACAACAATGGCCTCTACAACGCTGACAGCATCGTCTTCCTTCTTGAGACCTCCGCCGCCGGCTCGCTGTCCCCCTTCAAGTTCTTCTAAGCATGAAGCCTGCTCTCTGGCTCATCATAGATATGATGACCGCCAAGCGACGGATGATCAGCCCTGGTTGGATGGTTTTTACGCTTTATCTATGCTCTCTTTTGTACCCACCGCTGGGCCCTCGCCTGTTCCTTTTTAGATAAACCTTTTTTGCCCATATTGTTGTTTGCGAAACGTTTCCCAAACCCGCACAACCAATACCACAGAAAGCAACTCACGCCCCAATCTTTTCACGAACCACCCAAAGCAAGCACGTAACCTCTCTCCTCTTTTGTAGACTCCAAATTGCAGCGCTTGCAATCTCTGTCTAACGCTCTGCCTGTCTTGATCAGAATGGCCAACCCTCGCGTTTTCTTCGATATCACCATCGGTGGCGCTGCTGCTGGTCGTGTCACCATGGAGCTCTTCGCTGATGTGGTCCCCAAGAGTGCGCTGCCATCACATCGAGCGCTACGATTTTCTTTGATATCGATCTAAAGTCTTTCTCGGCCTGGTACAGCTGCCGAGAACTTCAGGGCTCTCTGCACTGGTGAGAAGGGCGTTGGTCGTTCTGGCAAGCCCCTCCACTTCAAGGGCTGCGCCTTCCACAGGGTCATCAAGGTACATCTACAACTCCACCACTTGATCGATCCTGTAACTCATGATTTCACTATCTCTTTTTTAGGATTTCATGATCCAGGGTGGCGACTTCACCGCGGGCAACGGCACTGGTGGCGAGTCCATCTACGTACGTCTTTTTTTCCACTCCGATCTCGGCCTCTGCTAGCCCCAACTGAGGCGCACATCTTATTTTGTTTGGCCTTCGTGTAGGGTGGTGAGTTCAGGGATGAGAACTTCAAGCTGAAGCACACCGGCCCTGGCATTCTCAGCATGGGTAGGTCGCCCTCTACCCCCACTCGACCAACAGCGACTTCTCTCCTCTATCTTTTGCCTTTGGCTTACCCCTCGTTGCCTCCTTACCGCTCAGCCAACGCCGGCCCCAACACCAACGGCAGCCAGTTCTTCATCTGCACCGTCAAGACCACTTGGCTCGACAACAAGCACGTCGTGGTACTTACAGCCTCTCTACCCTTTTTTATTATTATTTTTATTATTATTATTACTACTACTTTTATTATTATTTGTACGATCGCGCAGCTGCTTTCTGAACTGTTTCCTCTTTCTCTTGCTGCCTTGGTGTGGTGGCGCAGTTCGGCAAGGTCGTTGAGGGCATGGACGTGGGTACGAGAATTCCCTGCCCGAGGGTAGTGTTGTTGTGAGCCTCCATGCTCACCCTCTTTACCCCCCTTTGGCGTTACTCACTACAGTCAAGAAGATCGAGTCGCAGCCCGTCGACGACGATGATGCCCCCAGGAAGAAGTGCGTCATCGCCGACTGCGGCCAGCTCTAAGCGCGTTGCCCCGCTGCGTTCACACGCCCCCCCCCCCGGTGTGTGTGCCGGCCTCCCACCGGCTGCTGTCAATGCAAGCACCCCCTTCATTCGCATAAAGTTCACCTGCACCCTCCAGCCTCGCGTAGTCGCGCTGTCTGTGTACATAGGAGAGAGGAGAGCGAGAAGTCTGTGTAGTCGTGGTTGGGCTGGCTCTAGTCGTCGGTGTGCTCCTCGCCCTCTCGTGTGTCCTCCTGTGTCTGCTGGGGTTCATTCGAGGGGGTGAGGAGCTCGACGATTTCGTGATATCGGGTTCGCAGGGCCACTTGGCGCGGCGTCTCGCCCGCGTGGGTGGCGATGTCGTTGCTGGCACGGTGGTTCACGAGCTCGGACACCATCCTCGTGTCGGCGCCCAGGACGGCTGCAAAAAGAGGGGGGGGGGGTTGCGTGAGAATCGAAGAAGCGATGACGGCACGCGCCGGCGCGATGAGGAACAGAGAGCAATGTGGGGGGGGGGTTGCTACCCAGGAAGAGAGCGGTGGCGCCGTCGTTCTTCTGGATATTTACATTGCTGCCCCGCTGCAGCAACAGCTTCACGATCTCAACGTGGTTCTCCTGCACGGCCCAGTGCAGAGCGGTCTCTCCGCCCTTGGCCCGCGCGTCCTTTGCTGCACTCAGGGGCACGCACGCATGGCACACGTGTCAGCTGCAGCACCGGGCTTGGGGGGAGAGAGGGCGCGGATCGGCCCCAAGTGGCTGCGCACCGGCGCCGTTGGAAAGGAGGAATTCCACGATGTCCATGTGCCCTCTCTCGCAGCCGGCCATCAGCGGTGTGCTCCCGTCCGTCTCCACGCCCACCGCATTCACCGCATTCACCATATCCACGCTCAACGGCACCTCCAACCCGCCTGGCGCACGCCACAACCAAAAAAAATACAAAACAAAAATACAAAAATACAAAAAAATACAAATACAAATACAAAAAATACAAAATACAAATACAAAACAAAAACGTCAGCCCATCCTGCCACCACAGCACGAGGGATCGCGATCGAAGGCGTGCCTTGGTCCTCGCGCTCTTTGACCGTGTGGAAGAGGAGCAGCTCCTTGACGACGTCGAGGTGGCCTTCGAAGCAGGCCACGTAGAGGGGCAGCACGTTGTCGCGCGTCGATCGAAGGTTTGGATCGGCGCCCTTGGCCATGAGCAGCCGCACCACGTCGGCCGCACCCACCTGCGCCGCGATGAAGAGGGCGGTCACGCCGGCATGGTTCTTCGCATCCACCTCGGCTCCATTATTCAGGAGGAAAGCGGCAAAGTCTTCGTGCTTGCCCTCGCACGCGTAGAACAACGGCGATGACATGCTGGATGCACATGGCAATAATGAGGAAATCTCAACACAAAATAGAATAAAAAAAAGCGAACAATGATGAGCCTATGGGTACCTGTCCGTGCAGTTGGCGTTGAATTGAAGGCGTTGATGGGGAGAGTGCCGATGCTTCACGATGTACTCCTCCAATCCTTCCAAATCTCCCGCCTTGGCATAGTGCAGCAAAATTTCATCAGGTAACTGATACACGTCGCTCTGCTCGACGCCCTCCTCTTGTCCATCCTCTCCTTCTTCTTTCGTATCTAATGCGGTTCTTGGACGGGCGTTGCTGGTGCCTTCTTCAGCTTGGCTTCGTTCGTCTTTGTAGATTATCTTTTTCCTTAATAAACGAATGCTCGACGTGGTGCCAGGCCTGTGTTCCATGTCCACAATGAAGGCGAGGCCAGATCGCCATGAGGCCGTTCCACCCATGTTGCTGGACCACAAATCCATCTTGCAATGCGGCCTCCAGACCACCAAGCCTCTTTGCTTATGCTTGTCTCAGCTCTCCTGAATCTTTCGTAGAAATGTCGACACCCTTTATTGTCCCCCTCGAAACTTCCCCCTCTCCCTGTGTTTGCTCCCACGAACGAAGTCACCCGCGCGACATGACCACGAAACGACACGCCACCCACCTACGACACGCCTGCTGATGTTAGAGTGTCGCCAGTTCCTCACGAGGCTAGGCCTGTACTTTGCGTCACCTCGAGCTATTTCCCAGCTTTTCTGAATGTTTTCTTTGCTTTTCTCAAATCGCCGGAGTGCATGTACCGTTGCTTGCGGTCGGCTTGCTTTCGAAAAACAATCTAGAGCACTCCCTCTGGGTCGTCTGCGTCTTCTTGCAAGAAGGTACCTTTCTTGACCTCCCCTCATCCTCCTCCTCTTCGGCCCAACTCTTTCAAATTTGTGGGCGTGAGTTCCTTGCCCGCTCTGCGCGGTCATCTCCATGGAGAGCTCGTGCTTGTGCCGGTCGTCGTATTCGCGTGGCCCAGAGCATGGAGCCCATGGCATGCACTGCAACTCCTTGCCAAGTGCCACGAGCTCTTGGCGGGAAGCAGGAAAGGGAGACACGATTCTTGAATCGTCCCCCTCCCGCCGCTGGCGGCAACAACACACATCTTCATCTTTGTCATGTTCCTTTTGGCGTCTCCTCCGCTGTTCTCGTCTCTTGGCGGCTGCCTGTTCCCCGCTCCACGGTGTACATCTTCCTTCACCCTTTCAGGTGACCTTCTTCTTCTTCTTGGCGTTATTTGGCCTCAGGCCCAGCGAGCAACAATGGCCTCCACGTCCGGCAGTAGCGCAGGCCTCGCCAGCGGTGCCCCCGACGCCGCCCGTCCCACGTCGCCGCCATCCGCGTCGTCGTCGTCGTCGTCCTCTTCGGCCATCCCCCTGCCGGCAGCTGGCGCCACGTCGTCCTCTACGCCCTCGCCGCTGCTACACGGCGCCTCGACCACGACCACCACGCCCGCCGCCGAGGCCATCCTCCTCTCCGCCTTCTCCAGAACGACATCGTCTACATCGTCGACTACTTCCTCCTCCTCCTCCTCGTCGAACCACCACTTCAGCCCGAGTTCGTCCGAGGACGAGAGCAGCTCGGGGCAGGGCAGCCCCTTTGTGTCGTCGTCGTCGTCGTCGCGCGGCGGGGCCTCGCTCAGCTCCTCGGCGCCGTCGACCACCCTCTTCGTGCCCTCGGCCTCGCCCTCGTCGTTCGGGGCCTCGGCCCCGGTCGCCGCCGCCCTGGCCGCGTCGATGGGCATGGGCATGGGCATGGGCCAGGCCTCGGTCAACATGGGCTCCTCGTCCGCCGCGGCGGCGGCCGCCGCCGCCGCCTACATGGCGTCGCCCACGGGCCACCTGCTGTCGCGGTCGATGTCGGCCTCCAAGCTGCACATGAAGAAGAAGAAGGCCAACGTGCGCTACAAGGACCACTGCGACAACTGCCTCACCGACCAGACGCCCCAGTGGCGCAAGGGCCGCCGCGGCGAGACCTTCTGCCAGGACTGCGGGCGCTCCGAGAGGCGCCACGACTACGCCCGCCTCAAGCGGTCCGAACGCCACCACCCGCGCCTTTTCCCTCTTTGCGCGTGCTGACGTGTGCTGACGTGTCAAACGAAAAAAAAACAGGGAAAGAGAAAAGGCGATAGAAAAGACGTTGGTCGACCTGCTGGAGAACAGCGTCTACGTGCCGCGGTGGGGCCAGGCCGCCAAGCCCAAGCCGGCGGCCAGGGTCGAGGGCCCGGAGGACGGGGAGACCCCCAAGGCCGACCCCGATGCCGAGCCGGCTCCGGGGCAGAGCCGCGAGAACGGCAAGGACGACGGCCACGGCCCGATGGCGGCTGTCGAGGCCGTCGCGGGCGACAGGCGCGACGACCCTGTGCGCGCCACCAACAGCAGCAGCAGCAACGGCGTCGCCGTCGTCGTCGCGGGAAAGAGGAAGAACGCGGAGCAGGGCAACGGCGGAGAGCATTCCCAACGGGAGAGCGAAGCGGGCCGAGATGAGGCGGAGGGGCAGGTGGCGGCGATGGCGGCGACGGGTGGCGATGGCGATGGCGAGGGTGATGTCGAGGCGTCGCTGCTGTCGTTGTCGCCACGGGCAGATGGCGGGAGGGGCGAGCCCGATGCCGAGGGATCACCGGCGACCAAGAGGCGGCGATTACCGAACGTGCCCGAGGGCCACCCGTCGCCCGTGCGCCTGGCCAAGCGCCGAACGTTGCCGACGACGACGACGGCTCCCGCGGTGAACGAGGCCAACGGAACGGGAGCGGCGATGACGATGATGATGACACACAACAACGCCAGCGAGGTGATAGAACACCACCACCACCACCACCACCACCACCTCGGGGAGGACGGCGCGGGCGAGGAGGCCATGAAGGAGGAGGAGGAGGGCGCCATGAGAGCTTCGCCAGCAGCAGCTGCGACGGTAGAAGAGGCGGGCAAGCGCCCGGAGTGAGGGAGGCCCCAAAGCGCGTTCGCGGGAGCGGCGAGAGGGAGAAGGCGGCAAACTCTGCGCGCTGTGTGGTGGAGTGGCGTGTTGGTGGAGTTAGCTGTAAAGTAGGTAACCAAAAAAAACAAAGCCAATCGGAAAAAACGCCGCCAACAGTTCTTCCAGCGGCGGAATCGTTCGCGGTGTGACCGCCACCAACGAAGGTGTGTGTGTGCGGTGAGTCAGGATCTGTTCGTGAGTTACATATGTATTTGTGTTTTGTTGCGTGCACGACAACTACGACTCCTTCTTCCACTTCAACCGCACTCGCCCGCCCTTCTTCTTGCTCGCCTCCAGCGCTTCGAGGCTGTGGAAGGTGAAGCCGCCTTGCTTGTCCCGCCACGTGCCCCGGGGCTGCTCGTCGCCTGCCGGCCGGCTCTCCTGGTCGGTGTCGCGTGCGCTCTTCGTCCTGTCGCCTTCTTCTTCTCTCTTTGGGAGGAGCGGTTGTGGGTAGAGAGATCGGTGGTAACCCGAGTCTCTTTCTTCGGCGCTTGCTCGGGGGCGTTGCCTCTTTCGCGAGGCGGTCGCGAGCTTGTCCGTCTCGTCACGGAACACATAGCCCGATGAGCTCGTCCGACGCTCTTCTCTTGTTGACGGTGCCGGGTCTCGCGTGGTGATGGCCAGAAGCGCAGATGACACCGATGACGCTGACGAAGAAGGCGCGGAAGGAGGCGGGGGAGGCAGAGCCTCCCTTATCAATGGCGGTGGCGGTGGCATCAGATCTGCAGATGAGGGGGGAGTAGGCGTAGCGGGCAGCCTGTCCGCAGGTAGAGGATCGTGGTGACGGTGATGCAACTGTTGCGAAAGGGTGGCCAGGTAAAGCGGCGAGTAGTAGGCCGCGAGAGAGAGGTAGTAGTGGAGCATCACCGCGTCGTGCTCTGAGGATGGATGAGAAGGGGCGACGGATGGGGCGGAGGTGGCGGTAGTTGTTGTGGCGAAAGCAGTTGCAACGTTGTCGATTCCAAGAGGCGAAGTGGTTGAGAAGGCGGGACCAGACTGGTGGAGATGAGCCCAGGCCCGAGAGTCGGGGGGGATCACGAGCGATGGCAGAGGAGGGAGTCGTGACGAGGAAGGCGGGACGGGAGGTAGCGGCGGGAGCAGGGGTGGCTGTCTCTCTCGGGGGCGCTGCGACTGGCTTTCCCAGGCTTCTTCATCTTTTGGGGCACCTCTGTCACGCGAATCGTCGTGGCGCGGCTCGGTCTTCGCCCTCTTCGCCTTGGTGCCCCGAGAAGCCGTCGACCCCTTCGATGAGAGCAGCTCATGTTCGCGGCAGCCGCGGTCGGAGCCTCCTGGGACCGTTTCGCGCTCTGCTCGGCGCCCGGTTCGGTCAGTCATGGGGCGATGACGTAACAGCATCTCCCTCTGATCCGGTTGACGGTGTGCGATGACCGCCTCAGGGGTCGTGGCGACAGCAGGAGGATTCGCGTCTTCATCTTCTTCGTCTTCCCAGGGGCGGTGGTGGCGCCGAAGGCGTCGCGGTGGAGATGGAGATGAAGTTATCTGCTCCCTCGGGAGATGAGCGAGAAGGCTGGCCGTGACGAGTGAGGTTAGCCCCGAAGTATCGTCTTCGACGCCGGGTTTGTTGTTCATCTTGGAGTGAGCGAGGGCAGGAGACACGGACTCACACACGCGAAGACAGAAGCAGTCGAAGAGAGATCAGTTCTGCGTAGGCGGTGTTGTTGGTGGTGGCTGAGGAGTCGCTGGTGAGACACACACAGGCACCACAGAGAAGCCTTAGAGTTGATAATAGCGGGTCCAACGCCCAATCTCTCGCGTGCCGGCTCTGCATCGCTCATGGTCTCGTGGCGCCCCAAAGGTAAGTCTTTCGGGCTTTCGAAAACCCGCCGGCCCAACCGGGACGGACCACTCTGTGCAACCGCGAATGGGATAAGGACAAGGTGAAAGTGTGCGGAAATGTCCGTTGTGTTGTTTAGCATCACGTGTTCCACAGGTACACTTGTTCCAGCTTCTCAGCTGTCAGCGGTATGGTCAATTGGGCGCGGCGGGAGTGTTGGGGTAGCGGTGTCGTTTATATGTACACAAATATACTCTGTGCGTGTAATTACAGGAGAGAGAGAGACGGCTTCTTCTCAAATAAATAACTGCCGTGCGGAGCGTGTGTGTGCTGCGTGTTACGGGGCAGCGAGGCCCGTAGGACCAGCACGGGGCTCCCGTTGCAAGCCAAGGCACGACTCGGCCGGGGAGCGGAAAAGAGGAGGTGAGAGATGCGGAGATGTGGCGAGTTCGTCGTGAGGGGGTCGAGAATAGGAAGAAGCGGTCGTCGTGTGATGGTGCTCTAGGAGAGGATGCAGTTTTCCGGCACCGCTGGTGGTCGCTGCTGTTGCTGTTGCTGTTGTTGCTGCTGCTGGCCGCCGTACTGGAAGCCGCCGCCGGTCGACGTTCCCGTCGTTGCTCCGCCAAATGCTCCACCGCCCATCGTCGCGGGCATTCCTTGCGCGCCGCCGCCCATTGGCACGCCGCCCACGTTCAGGCCGCCACCGCCCATGTTCGTGCCGAGCCCTCTCAGGGCGGCCAGAGGTTGCTGCGGTTGCTGCTGTGGTTGTTGCTGCTGCTGCTGTTGCTGTTGTGGTTGTTGTTGTGGTGGTTGTTGTTGCTGCTGCTGTTGTGGTGGCCGGAAGAAGGACGGCTGGAGGTTGTAGGAGAAGCCAAAGTAGATTCGAATGATGTCGAGGATCCTCGCGAACCGCCGTGTCGTAGACGTCATCTCGAGCAACTCTTGCTTGATATCCGTGTTGACCGGGAGGATCGTGGACATCCAGTACGAGAACTGGAGGTCGTCGGTGGGCATGTCGCCAGCCTGGGTGAGCAGCTTCTTGATCTGTTCGTTCGACTCGCAGATGCCCGAGGCCAGCAGACCGTTCATCAGCCCCCTGCGCACGCGCGACACGAGACAGGAGGAACCGGAGGTGAGAATGTGCGTGGCCACGACGACGATGAACGACAACAACAACACGACAGTGAAGACGGTGATGACGACGACGATGCGCGCGTAATGTGAAGTCGTTAGTTTATTCGCGAGAGACGCGAGGCCGATGCTGAGAATACTTACAGAAGTGAGAGAGAGAGAGAGAGAGAAAGATATATACAAAAAGCTAAATGTCGCGTAACGACGATAGTGGGGGAGAGAGAGAGAGCTTAAGCTTGGAGAGAGAGAGAGAGAGAGAGATAACGAATAATGTCACTGATCATAAGGGAAGCGCAGCACATCGTCGTCATCATCACCAGACACGTGACTAAACAGGCGGTGGAACGCACAATCAACGCACGACCGTGGTGGTACAACAACAACAACAACAATGGTGGCGGTGGTGGCGGTGGTGGTGAGGGTGGAAGTGCTGCGCACCTGGTCTCCTGGACTTGTCGGCGGAAGATCTCGGCCTCCTCCTCTCGCATGTTCTCGTCGTCGATGTACTGGATCTTGCCCACCAGGTAGCCGTCCATCTCCCACTTCTCCAGCACTCGAAACCGTCGCTTGCATCGAGTGTCGATGTAGCTCCGTCCATCGGGCAAACTGAACAACAGTTGTGGCGAGACAGCACGCGGCGATGAGACCGAGCAAGCAGAAAGAGAGGGGGAGGAGGGTGGGGGAGGTAGCGCGTACATGTTGATCTTGTTGATCTCGAGCGTGCAGCCCACGTCGTAGGGCACCCAGGACGAGCCGGAGCTGTCTCGTCGGATGTTGATGAGGCCAAAGGTCTTGGCGCCGGCCATGCATCGCCGGAGCATGAGCCGATATCGGGCCTCGAAGATGTGCATGGGGAACCGCATGCCCGGGTAGACCACGGCGTTGAGCGGGAACAGGGGCATGCAGGTCTCGTCCTGGATGAGCTCCTTCTGCGCTTCCTCCTCGCGCTGCCGGTACTCGTCGGGAAAGAGCCGCTTGATGATGTTCTTGAGCGTGACCGTGGCGGGGTGGTTCGTCGACAGGTGGATGACACCACGGCACAGCGGACACTGAGAGAGAGAGAGAGAGAGAGAGAGGAGAGATGAGTGAGCGAGACGGAGAGGTGAGCAGAGCAGAGGCAAGTGGTAGTCGCTAAAGGAAAGGCTACCTGGGTCCCGTGGTCCATCGCTCGGAAGAGGCAGCTGCGACAGAAGGTGTGCCCGCACGGGGTGGTAACGGGGTCGTAGAACACCTTCAGGCACAGTACGCACTCGAAGTCTTCGGTGAGGGGCACTGCACAACCAGAAAAAGGAATAATAACAATAATAACAATAACAATGAATGACGTTAATATGTGTTTCGTAAATCAAGGGGCGGCACGTGAGAGGCCTATTGGCAGCGTTCACGAGGACGAAGAAATCGAGATGGAATTCCGTGCCTTCTTTTTCGCGTTTTCGCGGCTGCTCTTCCTCGTCCATCAAAGCGTTTGCGGCGTCGCCGGCGTGCATAGACGCATCTTTCTCCTGGAGTATGCTCTGTAGGGTCGCGATGTTGCGCTTGACTTCCTCATCGTGCGGCTCCATCGAGTTGGCGATTTCGTAGGCCTCGAGCGCTAAAATGCGACAAGTGGTTAGTCCTTGTTGTCGTCGCACCGCGCGCATGTATCAAAGGTACAACTCACCTCGTCCTATCTCGCCCATGCACCATAGCACGTAGGCTTTACGGGAGAAGGCCGGAGTCCAGTTTGGTGCGAGAGTGGTCACCAGATGTGCATCATTGAGTGCCTCTTCGAATCTGGCGGAGAAGAGATTGTGAGCCATTCGTCATATCGCCAGAGAGAAATCAAAGACAAATAGAAATACCTTTTGAGAGAGACCAGGGCTGCTGATCGATTGTAGTAGGCTGTGTGATGGCTGGGTATCAATTTTAGCACCTCGCTGAAATGGTGCACAGCCATTAGATACTCTCGCGCCTCGTAGGCATCATTGCCCCGCTTGAGGAGCTCATCTGCCATAATCTCGGTAGGAGACTGCAGGGAGGAGGGGGTTAGATGGTGACCTCGAATTCATGCAGCGCGGAAGAACGCCGGAAAAGTGAATGAACGAACCTTCGTCTCCATAATTTTGAATAATCAAGTGATGGCCGAGAGCAAGGGAGAGAGTGAACGAAGAGAAAGAGGATGGAGGGGCAGGCTTTTATGGCCTTACGAGATCACGAAAGCATTCACTAAGGCGTACGCAAATCTTTTTTCTTTTTATTGGGCCTTTGCTGGCACCATCACCATCGGCACAGCTTTAGCAAGCGCTACGCACGCCTTCGCAATGATCGCATCATGGCATCACAACCAATGAAAATCAAACATCCAACTGGCTCTCGGTATTTATTACCTAACCGAGGCATTTTCGTTGTCTGGCATAGCGCCGACATTTTTGGTCGCTCCTCCCGCTCGGTGGGCGAGATGCAGGGTGGCCCGCAGTCCACAAGTCGTCGACAGCGGTTGTTGGGCACCTCCGGGACGTCTATTGAATTTGAACAAACAAGGAAATATTGCAATAGACATGTGAGGACGGGGTTACAACCAGAGCCCGGCGACAAGATCGATACCTCCACCATACCGCGCATACAGCAGGAGAAAGGGCGTTTTTAGGCACGCAGGCCCACGGCCGTAACGAACCAGGTCGATGGGGGCCTTGGTCGATTGGACGGCGGGTTGGCTCTGCAGTATCGAGTGGCTCTGACTGGGGGCTGCGTCATTGTGGTGCAGGCTGGTAGCAGCTCACTCCCGTGACAAGTCATGTAACCATCATAGCCCCAACCAAATGACGCCGCTAAGTCGAAACATAGAAACTGCCAGCAAAGTTTATGCCTTCTTGTGACTCTCTTGAGTAATCAACGCCACGTTGCCTACCGCTGCCCATCGATGGACCCTGGGCACGCCTTTTCGCTTGGGTAACTGCCATTGGCTGAAATAAAAGGGGCAGCCCCAACTGGCAACCACAAAAGACAAAAACAAAACGATGCGGGCACAAGTACTGCAGGGCCTCCCCGCGTCCTCGTTGAAAATCCCTCTCCTCTTTCTATTTTTGTTCTCTGGTACCCACCTAGGTCTTCTTATGGTGTGGCCACCAGTTGCATCATTTTTCTTCATTTTTTGACCAACAAAAATCAAATACTTATTACCCGCACAGCCGCAAACGGTTTGGCGTATGAGGTGTTTGGTGGCGGCGGCAGCCAAACGAGCAGCCTATGGGAGGAGTTGAGCGCCGACTACGCCTTCACCGCCACCCCAATTTCTATCTCCTACACGCCCCAGCCCGCCAGCGCCGCCCTCCAACTGTTCACCGGTACCCCCCCCCCCTCCTCCTCGTCTGCTACACGCGCTTCCCTTATCATCGCCCGCAACGCCCCAGGCGGCCAGCTGGACTTTGCGGCGGTGGACGACGTGCTGCCGCCCGAGGTCCTACAGGCCTACGCCGGCGGCAGCGCTGCGGGGTCGATCGTGCAGCTGCCGGTCGTGGGCAACACGATGGTCATCACCTACAACCTGCCGGACGCCAACGCTACTCTCGTATCTCTCTCTCTCTGACCTGTCTACCTGTCTGGCGCCCGTGAATGATCGCTCAAGGCCCCATCACGTATTGATTGAGCGACACATAACCCCCCCCCCCCTTTAATCATGCGCTCGTATCCAGGTGTTGAACGGCACGGTGCTGGCGGACATCTGGCTGGGCCGCATCGCGATGTGGGACGACGCGGCGCTGCTCGAGCTCAACCCCGCCATGAACCTGCCCCACGCCAACATCACCACGGCCTTTGGCGCCAACAGCTCCTTCGACGAGACCTCGGTGCGTCGCGCGCGCTCGGGCCACGGCTGTGGCGCGGTGGCGGGTCGTTGCTGACCGCGTGTCGCGTTGCACGCTGTCCACAGGCGTTTGCGCGGTCTCTGGGATCGTTCAGCGCCGACTTTGCGGCGGCGTTCACGAGCATGGACGCGCTGCCGCCCGTCTCGGAGGGTCGGTCGGTCGGCTTTGCCCGCCCGCAGCAGCGAATTGATCACGTCGTCGTGCGTTTTTTTTGGCCTCCTCTCATGCGTGTCTAACGGCCAAAGTCTAAGCACACACACACACACACACACACACACACACACACACACACACACACACACACACACACACACGCACACACACACGCACACACATGCACGCATCATAGAGCAACAACTACGCGTTGACCTACGCGCATGTGGGCTTGCTCGCCGGAACAACGCTTCCCAAGGCCATGATGTGGAATCGTGCAGGAAGCCTGCTCAGCGCCTCCACCGCTGGCGTGCATTCCGGTACGCCTCCTCCTTGTGCGCGCGCGTGGGTGGGTGGGTGGGCGCATTGGTTGCGCGACGGGCCATTCCATTCATCGAGTGTTGCCTTGGTAGCGATGGTGGACGCGCAGTCGCAGCTCGACGCGGGCAACCTCACCGCTGACCTCTTCAATGGACCCGGTGCGTTCGCGTCGTCGTCTTTTCGTTGATCGCTCGCTCTTCGTTCTTCGAGTGACACACAATTTATGTCGACTGCGACGGTTGGCGACCACACACACACACACACACAGGAGAGGCCAGCTGGCCGTTGTCGTATCTCTCCTTCGCGACGTTCTTCGCCAATCGGACAACCGGGGGCACGTGCATGCCCATACACGAGTTCGCGGCCTTTCTCCAGTGGGCCCTCTCCAACTCGGGGGCGGCGTCCGACGCTGCAGACGCCGGCTACGCTGCGCTGCTCCCCTCCTACAGCCGGTCCGCCCCCCCTCCCCTCTCCCTCTTGCTCATGGCACGCGCGGCGGCGCTCACGCTTGGAGTGGGGGGGGGGGAATGCAGGCGGGTGCTGGGCTCGCTGAACAGGTTCACGTGCAACGGCGTGGCCGTACTCGACTCGGTGACGCTATTTGGCGCGGGCGCGCCCTACCTCCTCTCCCCGTGGATGTACGCGCCACCCCCACCCACGTGTCCCCCCCCCCTCCGTCAACTCCGCACCGCGTTGACGCCCAATCGCGCGCCTCGCTGCGCAGTTCGACCTACTCGCAGGTCACGACCGTGATCGACGTGGCGAGCGCGTCGACAGATTCCGCCGCCCTATCGGAGTTGGCGCACGGCAACGCCGACTTTGGCCTGCTCGCCGGCCAACCGTCGACGCCCGCGGCGCGGCGCGGCGGCGGGAGCGTCGACGGGCAGGGCCGGGTCGTGGTGCCGGTCGTGGCGTTCCCATACGCTCCGGCCTACACCGTCCCCGACCTCCCGTCCACGCTGTCCTTTGACCTCCCCGCCATCGCCGACATCTACCTCGGCCGAATTCAGGTACACGCGCGCGCGCGCGCGACACGCACGCATAGACGCGCTCACCGAGCGCGCGCGCCGTTGGGGGGAGGGGGCTCGAGCAGAAGTGGAGCCACGAGAGCCTGCGCAGCCTCAACCCGGGGGTCGACCTCCCCGACAGCGACATTCGGGTGATCTACCCCACGACCTCCTCCGGCGTCGAGACGGAGGCCCTCTACCGCCTGCTCAGCGCGGGCGTGCCCCTCTTCAACGCGTCGGTGCGCTCCCTGTCCAACTCCCCCCCCTCTCCCCTCCCCCCCTCTCCTCCCATTGGCTCAACTGAGTCGCGAGGGCAGGTGGCGAACGCGTCTTCGCTCTACTCGTTCGTGTCCGCGCTCGGCACGTCGGTGCCCGCGTCAGGTTGGCCGCCTCGGTGGGGGGGTTAGGGCGAGGCGCGTGTCTCATGCTGGGCGTGTTGCGCGGCGCGGGGCCTCCAGATGTGCCGGCGGAGCTGGATCTGCAGAACGACGCGTTCGCCGTGTGGCCCGCGCTGGCCCTCAAGCCCCAGATCCCGATCGGCAACCTTTACCGCGACACCGCGAGCGGCGGCGGGCGCGTCCTCGTGCAGCTCGAGTTTGACGCCCTTCTGTCGACACTCCTCGACTTTGCCTCGCAGCTGACCGCCACCGGCGCCAACTCCACCGGCGGTCTCTACACGCTCGTCCTCGGTCCTCCCTCCCCCCTCCCCCCTCCCCCCCATACAGCGCGTCGCGCTGGACCGGCGGTTGGCGGTGTAGGGCTGACGATCGATGGCTCGGTAGGCTCCGACGAGGCGGGGTGGCCGCTGGTGGGCATGGGCGCGATGGCGCTCGACACGCGCACGAACGACTACTGCGACAGTGCGCGGGCGCTGGCCGACTTCCTCTGGTGGACCCAATCCAACAGCGACGCCTTCAACAGCGCCCTGCAGTACTTGCCCCTCCCCCCCTCCCCAACAACTCACACCACCACCTGACCACCACCACCACCACCACCACCACCACCACCACCACCCACCACCACCACCACCACCACCACCACCACCACCGCCACCACCACCGCCACACGCGCGTGTGTGACACAACCCTATCGCAGGAACGGAGCGCTGGTGGCGGGGGTGGTGCCGCAGGTGCGGCGAGCCATCCTCCGTGCGTTGGCCGACGCGCGCTGCCAGGGCCAGCCCGTCAGCTCGCTCTACCGCTGCGTACGCGACGGCGTGCTGTGCTCCAACGCCGGCACGTGCACGTCCTCCGGGTGCGCCTGCAACTACGGCTACTCTGTACAGCCCCCCCCTCCCCTCCCTCTCCCCCACCACTCGTCGACGTCGTGCCCCCCCCCTGATCGTGTGGACATGCGTGGCCAAACGGCGTGCCTGGCCTGATCGTGGTCGTCGTGGCAGGGCACCTACTGCGAGGACCCGCCCAGCGGGGATTCGACCGACACCGGTCGCCTGGTCGGCATCGTCGTGGGTACCGGCAGCCCACCCCGCCTCTTCTTTGGCTTCTCTCTCTCTCTCTCTCTCTCTTTCGCTGAACGGCCAACATGTAATACGACCACAGGCACGGTGGCGGTCTGCGTTGTGCTGTTGATGCTGGCCGTGGTGGTGATGGCGGCGACAGTGTACAAGGCGCGCCAACGGCAGCTGGCGATGGACCAGGGCCTGGTGATGGCGGCGCTCAACGAGGAGCCCACGCCCGACGTCGCCCTCAACTCCATCAAGATCGAGGGCATCGCCCAAGTGGAAGCACGCCACTGGAGCGGCTGATCAGTCGCCGCCGGAGGGCCCTCTTGTGTATATTTTTATCGTTGATTAATATTCCTTTAATATAATTTAATTTAATTTTACGCCTGTATTTTCTGGTTGGCCAAGAGAGTGCCAATTAGCGAACGCACTTCGAACTGCGGCAGTGACTGTGTGTAAGCTTGGTCTCTCGCGACGGAGGCTTTAGGTGGTAACGATGTCGTTGGCGGCGCAGGTGGAGTACGACGGTGGGGAGCTGGTCGAGGCGTATGCCATCAACACGCGGACGGTGTCCGGCCCTCCCACGATGTCTGGCCGGAGGGTCAAGAAGCTGGTCCTCACCGCCGACTTGGGGCCCGGCGGCGGGCGCTACCGGGGCGAGTTTCCGTGGAGCGACGACACCGAGCGCACGCTGCGCGCCGAAGCCGTGGCCGTCGAGTGGCTGCACAACAAGTGCCACATCAAGAGCGCCTGCGAGGGGCGCGTGCTCAACGTCCTCGTGTCGGGCCGCAAGCTGTGCCTCTTCCGCACCGAGTAGTAGCGAGCCAACAACCCACAAGACCTCCCCCCCCTCCTCCTATGATGCTTTTGGCCCAAAAGTAGACTTTTTCCACATCATCATCATCAACAACAACAACCATTTTTATGCTTTGCAGAAGGTGCTTTTAAGAGGGAGAATGGGGGGGGGGTATTGGGAATGCGGTCCAAGAACTAGAAGAGGACGCAGAACTGCTTGCAGCAGGGCGGCACCTTGAACGACGCCGGCTGGGCGTCGCCCGCGCTGCCGCCGGCGACGGGCACGAGGTCCTCTCCGTCGTCCACCAGCTGATTCCTCGCCGCCTGCCTCTCGCCCACCTTCCTCCGCTTGGCCTCCTCCGCGGCTTCCTCGGCCGCTCGCCTCTTTCTCTCCTCCTCCTCCGCGGAAGCCGCTTCCTCGGCCTCCTTCCTCTTCCTCTCTTCCTCCTCTTCAGCGGCGGCGGCGGCCTCCTCGGCCTCCCTGCGCTTCCTCTCCTCTTCGGCAGCAGCAGCAGCGGCCTCCTCGGCCTCCTTTCGCTTGCGCTCCTCTTCCGCGGCGGCGGCGGCGGCCTCCTCGCGCTTCCTCTCCTCTTCGGCGGCGGCCTCCTCGGCCTCCTTTCGCTTGCGCTCCTCCTCGGCGGCGGCTTCCTCGGCCTCCCTCCTCTTGCGCTCCTCCTCGGCGGCGGCGGCGGCGGCGGCCTCCTCGGCCTCCTTGCGCTTGCGCTCCTCCGCGGCGGCGGCGGCTTCTTCGGCCTCCTTTCGCTTGCGCTCCTCTTCCGCGGCGGCGGCGGCCTCTTCGGCCTCCTTTCGCTTGCGCTCCTCCTCAGCAGCGGCGGCGGCGGCGGCCTCCTCGGCCTCCTTGCGCTTCCTCTCCTCCTCGGCGGCGGCCTCTTCAGCCTCCTTCCTCTTGCGCTCCTCCTCGGCGGCGGCGGCGGCGGCGGCCTCGGCCTCCCTGCGCTTCCTCTCCTCCTCCTCGGCGGCGGCCTCTTCAGCCTCCTTCCTCTTCCGCTCCTCTTCCGCGGCGGCGGCGGCCTCCTCGGCCTCCCTGCGCTTCCTCTCCTCCTCTTCCGCGGCGGCGGCTTCTTCGGCCTCCTTTCGCTTGCGCTCTTCTTCTTCGGCGGCGGCGGCGGCGGCAGCCTCCTCGGCCTCCTTTCGCTTCCTCTCCTCTTCGGCGGCGGCGGCCTCTTCAGCCTCCTTTCGCTTGCGCTCCTCCTCCTCCGCGGCGGCGGCCTCCTCGGCCTCCTTGCGCTTCCTCTCCTCCTCCGCGGCGGCGGCCTCCTCGGCCTCCTTGCGCTTCCTCTCCTCCTCTTCAGCGGCGGCGGCCTCCTCGGCCTCCTTGCGCTTGCGCTCCTCCTCTTCAGCAGCGGCGGCGGCAGCGGCGGCCTCTTCAGCCTCCTTCCTCTTGCGCTCCTCCTCCTCGGCGGCGGCGGCCTCCTCGGCCTCCTTGCGCTTCCTCTCCTCTTCTTCGGCGGCAGCGGCAGCGGCGGCCTCCTCGGCCTCCTTCCTCTTGCGCTCCTCCTCTTCGGCGGCGGCGGCGGCTTCTTCAGCCTCCCTGCGCTTCTTCTCCTCTTCGGCGGCGGCCTCCTCGGCCTCCTTGCGCTTGCGCTCCTCCTCAGCGGCGGCGGCGGCCTCCTCGGCCTCCTTGCGCTTTCTCTCCTCCTCGGCGGCGGCGGCGGCCTCCTCGGCCTCCTTCCTCTTGCGCTCCTCCTCGGCAGCGGCGGCCTCTTCAGCCTCCTTGCGCTTCCTCTCCTCTTCGGCGGCGGCGGCCTCCTCGGCCTCCTTCCTCTTGCGCTCCTCCTCCTCGGCGGCGGCGGCGGCGGCGGCGGCGGCGGCAGCCTCCTCGGCTTCCTTGCGCTTCCGCTCCTCCTCCTCGGCGGCGGCGGCGGCTTCCTCGGCCTCCTTGCGCTTTCTCTCCTCCTCGGCGGCGGCTTCCTCGGCCTCCTTGCGCTTTCTCTCCTCCTCGGCGGCGGCCTCCTCGGCCTCCCTCCTCTTGCGCTCCTCCTCTTCAGCGGCAGCGGCGGCGGCGGCGGCTTCTTCGGCCTCCTTCTTCTTGCGCTCTTCCTCTTCGGCGGCGGCGGCTTCTTCGGCCTCCTTCCTCTTGCGCTCCTCCTCCTCCTCCTCGGCGGCGGCGGCGGCGGCCTCCTCAGCCTCCCTGCGCTTCCTCTCCTCCTCCTCGGCGGCGGCGGCGGCCTCCTCGGCCTCCTTCCTCTTCCTCTCTTCCTCCTCCGCCTCCTCGGCCTCCTTGCGCTTGCGCTCCTCCTCTTCAGCGGCGGCGGCGGCGGCGGCGGCGGCGGCCTCCTCGGCCTTCTTCCTCTCCTCCTCCTCCTTCTCCTCCGCGGCCTCCCTCTGTTTGCGCTCCTCTTCCTCGGCGGCGGCGGCGGTAGTCTCCTCGGCCTCCTCCTTCGCGGCCTCTTGGTCGTCGTCGTCGTCGGCGGCGGCGGGCTGCTCTGCGCCCTCTTGGCTCTCCCCCGCGGCCTCGGCGGCAGCGACGGCCTTGAGCTGGGCGAGAGTGACCGGGCCTCCCTCCTCCTGCGGGTCCTCCGGCTTCCACCTGGCCCCCACACACAACAAACGACAACAAACGACAACAAGCAACAGCAGCCACCACCCCACCACGCGCCGACGTAGAAACGGTCAGCCAACAGCAACAGCAACAGCAACAGCAACAGCAACAGCAACAGCAACAGCAACGGCTGCGAGGCGGCAAGCTCGGGACGTACGGGACGGGGAATTCCGAGGGCTGGCGTCGGAGCGTGGGTCGCGGGCGGTTCTTGGTGCGGTGCACGAGGCCCCCGCTCTCTTCGGCCGACGACGACGATGACGACGACGACTTCTCGCGCTCGAGCTCCTCGCGGGCCTGCTGCTCGGCTTCCTCGTCGCCCTCGCCCTCCTTGCTCTTGCCGGCGTCTCCCTCCTCGCCCTCCTTCTGCGCCGCCTCGGCGTCGGCCTGCTGCCTCTTGGGCGCCTTGCCGCGGCCCATCCCCGGCGGACCGCCGGACCCGAGCAGCGCGTTCAGGTTGAGGCCCTGGCCCAACGCCGCCACCTTGCCGCTTTTGACTGCAGGCCGCCGCCCACCACCGCCACCACCGCCATGGTCA
This sequence comes from Acanthamoeba sp. SK_2022b, assembly GCA_027943245.1. Classification (NCBI taxonomy): domain Eukaryota; phylum Discosea; order Longamoebia; family Acanthamoebidae; genus Acanthamoeba; species Acanthamoeba sp. SK_2022b. The sequence continues at coordinate 5,102 of JANDJZ010000515.1, read as the reverse complement.
GCACGGGGGGGAGGGGAAGAATGAACGGAATGTGGCCACTACTCGCCCCCCCCCCCAAACTGTCGACTACGCGACTAGTCGAGTAGAGCCAGGGAGGGAGGGAGGGGGGTACCTCCAGCAGGCGGCGCGCCACCCCTGGCCAGGGCGGCGCCGCCGTCGGCAGCGGCGAGGTTCTGCTGGAGGGCGGCGATCTTGCTACCGCCGCGTCCACGACCGCCGCGTCCACCGCCAGGGGCCATCATGGGAATGGCCGAGCCGAGCGAGCCAGCGAGGGCCGCCACGTTTTTCCCGCGCTTTTTGCCCCCCGCTCCTGCGGCCTCCTCTTGTCGCGTCTCCTCCCTGAAGATGGAGCGAAGGTGGTGGGCAGGAGCAAGGGGTTGTCAGGCTCGCAGATGGCAACAAGCAGGGGCGAAGAGGCCACTGAAATCAGGGCCAAGGTTGAAGCGAGCGAGATGGACGTACGACTCCGTGGGGGTCTGCGTCTCTACGATCTCTTCGCTAGACATGCTGTGTACTTTTGATGATCGCTGCGATGCAAAGGATTTGCGTTTCTTGAAACGCGCTCACAATCAGCGGCGGCGCAAAAAGAGAAAGAGAGAGAACATAAGCAAATCAGCGATTTGAAGGAGGTACCCGAATTCCAAAGACCTGGGTAATCCGGTGGGGAAAATGATCTGATGTGGATCAGTTCGATGAGCGTGTGCGTGGTCTCTGGCACCAAGACCAGAACCACGCCGGCGTGCAATTTCGGAGTTTGAGGAGATAAGATAATTAATGGGCCTCAATTACAATTACATTTTTTGCGCGAGAACAAACAAGCAAGTCTTGTCTGACAGTGGACGGGTGCCTCGGGGCTACAAGGATGGAAGGGAGGGGGCGGCTCAGCACTTGACGCAGCAACAGCACTTCTTGCGGATGGAGCGGCAACATTTGAAGAGCTTCCACCGGCAGGAGAAGGACAGGCAGCCACAGTATTTGTTGACCTTTCTTGCGTGTTTCGCCGTTGTTAGAGGTTCCTTGAGGTCCTTCATCCTTCGTGGTCAGGTCTTTCTGCGTGTTTCCTCTCTGCCTTGTTCGGGAGAAAGCGGAGGCCCAGGCAGTTGAAGCAACCCTGGGCGATTGGTGGCCGCGGTTGCATACTCACCAAGAAAACGTCGACACGCTTGGTTCGCGCCACAATTTTGGCGGGAAGCGCAGAGACGAGAGGCAGAACGTTCAGATTGAAGCACAGAGATGCCTGCGCCTGAAACCCTAGATGAGCTCCGACAGCTGCATGCCATCCCACGTGACTTCAGCTGGGTTGTGGCTGACAAAATCGCGGGCATGTGTATGCCCACTGCCGCGCATCAGCTGATACGGTTACGGCAACAGTTCGGGATTGGATTGGTAATCAATCTGACCGAGCGTGACGTTCACCGAAACGGGGCTGATATGCTTGGTGACGATGTTCCCCAGTTGTTACATGCCCCGCTTCCAGGTAGGCGTCTCAGTCTGGCACAGACGTATCAAACTGACCACCCCCCCTACGCCAGACTACTGCAGCCCCACCGCTGTACAACTGGCGCACGTGGTGACTGAGGTGAGGAAAGCTTTAGCCAACGATCGAGCTGTTGCCATCCATTGTTGTGTCGGCCTTGGTCGAACGGGTACGGCACCACGCCGCGCGATTAAGGACCAAGCTCACCGCAACAGGGCGAGACAGGCATGGTGATTGCGTGCTACCTCGTGGCCGAGGGGCTCAACGCGCACGAAGCCATCCGCCTGGTGCGGCAAAAGAGGCCCCACTCCCTGGTGTGCCCGAAGCAGGAGCTGGCCGTTCATCGCTTCGCGGCCTATCTCGACGAGCAAGCGTCATAGCTGAGCTGCCGGGGTTGAAGGGCGCGTGTTGGGGGTCACCACGAAGATGTACATAGGCGTAGAAGAGGGAGCATAGGGCTCGTTCAACATGTTGACCTGCGCGCGCATACACTGGAGCAGCCTTTATTCCAATGACTAGCAGCAGAGGGGGGAGGAGAGCAAACAATCCGCCTGTCTCGACCCTCGCATCGCTCAGGTCTTGACCACACGCTCTCTGGTGTCTCTGGAGCACGTGCCTCGTTCGCTCCGTCTTCAATCTTCAATCCTCCCTCTTCATCTCTCTCTCTCTCTCTCTCTCCTCCTATTCTCTCTCTCTCTCTCCATCTCATTGGCTGAGGCTCCTCTCGCTTCGCGTGCGTGCGTTGGCCTGCGCGGCATTGCGGGTGTGGCCGTTGGGCGCGTTGTTGGTGGCGGTGGCCGCGGCGTAGAGGTCGCGGTAGTCGTCGTCGTCGCTGCTGGTCGTGTCGTCGTCGTCGTCGTGGAGCGAGACGGGCGGCGACGACGTGCGGAGGAAGGTGTAGATGTCGATCTCGTCGTCGTCCTCCTCCTCGTGCTTGTCCACCGCGAGGTACACCCGACAGGTCTCCCTCTGCCCGACGACCTGCCGCTCCTGCCGCCTCTCGAGGAGGATCGTGCCCAGCGAGATGATCGGCTCGGGGAAGAAGTCGTCGTTGATGGTGAGGGTCACGATCTCCTCCTTCTCCATGGCGTAGGTGGCGGTCCGCTTGATGCTGTTCATGAGGCGGTGGTGCTGGCCGTCCTTCTCCATGACCGTGATGGTGACCTGGTGGTCGTCCTTGAAGTTGAGGCGGTGGTACTGCTTCTTGCCCATCCGGCACTGCTGGTTCGAGAAGACCAGATCCGTCGGCGGCTCGAACGACGGGAAGAAGTGGAGCACGTTGGCGTCCAGGTGCTTCTTGTCCCGCGGCGATCGCCAGTGGATCTGGATCGAGTTGTAGCCAAACGAAGCTGCACAGCCATTGTGTTGTTGTTGTTGTTGTTGTTGTTGTTGTTGTTGTTGTTGTTGTTGTTGTTGTTGTTGTTGTAAGTGGTGAGAACTGAAGAGGGGGCAGTGAGCGAACGAGTGCAGCAGGAGGATGATGAGTACCCATGAGGATGGTGGGCTTCCTCTGGAAGTTGGACCGAATGAGCAGCCACTCGCCCTCGATGACCTCGTAGGTGTTGTTCACCTTGTTCTGCAGCTTGTGGCGCGACGTCGTGACGATCGACACCTGCACGCGCGCAGCGGGACCAGCGAGCAAGCCCAAACAACAACAACAACAACAACAACAACAACAACAACAACAACAACAACAACAACAACAACAACAACAACAACAACAACCAAGGTCAGAGAGAGAGAGAGAAGTGGAGAGAAAGAGAGAGGCCCGCGCACCTTGCCGTCGCGGAAGAAGCGGTAGTAGGCGAACAAGTCCTCGCCGTCGCGGGTCTTCTGGACGTACACGCCGTCGTATCGGAGGTAGAAGCGCGGGTTGGGCGAGAGCGAGGAGCCGAGCGGCGACGGGTGGTAGAACGCCGACGGGGCGGGCGGCGCGCCCTCGTTGAGGTCGATGAGATAAAAGTGCGCCTCGCGCTCGATGCACGTCTTGGACATGCCCGGCGGCACGCGGAGCTCCCCCGTGCGGAGGTAGGAGAGCAGCGGCTTGAAGTACTCGCCGTCGCGGTCGATGAAGTAGTAGCCCTCCTCGTCCTTGAGCGTCGCGAACTTGTTGGAGAAGAGCGTGGTGAAGAAGTTGTCCCCTCGCGACACCAGCGTGCCCACCGTCGTCTCGTACTTGACGCCTCCTGCCACGCGCGACTGTCAGCACGCGACGCCGACCACAGCAGCGCACAGCAACACGCGCGCGCGCGCGCACGCACGACACGCGCCGGGCAGCCACACGCGCACCGATGTTGAGCTTGGCGATGCCGCTCCGCTTGGGAGCATCTTCGTCGTCGGGCAGGGGAGCGGCTGCGAGCGCCCACCCGCCGGCCTGGTACTGCTGGGCATAGCGGGAGGGCTCGAAGTAGGGGTGCACGAACGGCACCGCGGGAGCCGATGTCGACGTCGACGACGACGACGAGGAGGAGGAGGAGGAGGAAGACCACGTCATGCCACGCGGGGAGGGAGTCTTGGAGGCCGACAGCGAAGGCGGCGGAGAACGCGAGGTCGGCGGGGGAGCGCGTGGCGAGGAGCTGCGCGACTGCGTCGACGAAGACGAGGTGCTCGAAGATGCAGAAGGCGGGTCGCGCTTCGTCTTGCTCGCTGATGACGACGAAGATGAGGAGGAGGAGGAGGAGGAGCCCGTGTGGGTGGTGGAGGAGGTAGGGGTGGAGGTGGAAGGGGAGGGACCCTGCTGGCTGGCTCCCGAATTGGAAGAAGGCCCAGTGGTCGTAGACGAAGCGGAAGAGACCGCCGTCACAGCAGCAGCAGAAGAAGAAGATGACGACGACGAAGACGAAGAAGGCGAGGCTGGAGATGGGTTGGGCTCCTCGGCCGATTTCTCGATCATGACCTGCCGCTGGGGCGGGGAAGCGGAGGAAACAGAAGAGATAGAGGTGGAGAGGGGAAGCGAGAAGGAGGCCAACATGCTATTACACGCGGAGGAGAGCGAGGCCGAACGCAGCCGCACTTTAGGGCGCGAGCCACTGTCTGTCAGAGTCTCGGAAGGGTCATCAGCCACAGATCGTGGCTCAGGGCTCGGCAAAGGTGTCGGCTCGGGCAGCGAATTGGACCGGTGGCTGTTGATTTCGGGACTCGAAATGGAGAGCGAAGCATTTTGCGAGAGGGCGATCCTGCTCTTCAACTTTTTAAAGCCCTTTTTGTCCTTGCCCTTCTTGTCCTTCTCTCCATCGCCCTTTTCTTTGCCCTTTTTGCTCCCACGCCGGCCAGTGGAGGGCGATGACGCTCCTCCGTTTTCCTCCTTTGCCTTGTTTCGCCTGAGCATCGTACGACGGCGCTACACCCCTTGCTTTGCTTCCTCCTTCACAACGTTGCTACGCGCCGGTAACGTTCGCATTTTTTCTTGCCTGCAAAAAAATGACCGAGGCTGGCCAAGACCGGGTTTCCCCCCCTCGCCCAGACCGGGCAGGAAAACCCGGTTTATTCGTCGACGCGTTAACCGTGGTCCATCCCGGCAGGTTCTCCAAGAGCTGTCAGGACCAAGATCTCTCTTTGGGTGGACACTCTTCTTGAGCTATCTTAGTGCGGCCACGTTAGCATCTTCTTCTGCTGCATCGAAATT